>VZRJ01013354.1:4929758-4943447 GCA_013397565.1 Ptilonorhynchus violaceus | reverse complement strand
TAATTTTATTAAATTTTATTAAATTTCACTTTGTTTTTATTTTCATTTACTGTATTTTAATATAATTTAATATAATTTAATTTAATTTCTCCTATCCAACAACTAGTTCTATTTGTCATTTTAGAATAGTTTCAAATTAATTTGCAATCCTTATATTACTTTTATCTTCAATATATTCTCCTCAGCTCAAGATGATGTGCTGTGAATTTAACATTTCCTCGCACCATAAGTAGTTATATCCACCTACTTCAGTGAGTTTTAAAAGTGGCAGAAGGAAAAGTGTGAACTTTTAATCTGCTTGCTTGCTGTCCTGAGGATCATTTCTAAGTTCATAAGACACTTGAGCAGAATCCATTTCCCAAGAGGTTCAAGGTAAAGGCAATCATTATCCTGAGGACCATCTGACAAGAGCTGTTGGCTATAAACAAATCTCATTATTGTCATTGACTGCAACATGGAAGATGCTCCAACACTGAGGAAAAGCCAGCAGGATAAATGCTAAAACTGACAGTAAAAACATGATACCTATCTTTCCTTCCACTGACTATTTCATGTCCAACTCCCTTTGTTGAACAAAAGCTAGACACTTTCAAAAAGTGAACAGCAATACCAGTATGGTAACAGTGTGGCACTTCTGAAATCTCCGTTTCACACGGACTAATTGATGGCTCTGCAGATTCTCAGCGTTGGTCAACCCCGTCCCTGATTTTAACAGTTAATAAAAGACTTCTTGTGCCCCCGTTTTAATACAAATTAATAAAGAAATCGTAATCTACCTTGCAGATTCAAAGATAATAAGCTAATTGGGTACATCAAATCCTTCCATCAGCAAATTCCCCTTTCATTTGGGAGAACAAAGCATACAATAATACAGAAAGCAGCCAAATGCAGGCCTGACATTCTACAGCACTCCAGATGAAAATCCTCGCCTCCATAAGTTACTCAGATTTTCTTCTTTAATTTTTACTATGGCACTATGAGCCTTCTCAAGATATAGGAATCAGAACAGGGTCAAAACTTGTGCTAAGAGCTGCAAGAGATTTTAATACTGATTGTGAACATTCTGACGTGAATAATCAGTGTTTGTAGCAAGTACTATGTGTTATTCTACGTGAGGAAAAGTACTTACAACATGTTGCATACTTCGGTGATATCACTTTTTATTTGAGGCATTAAACAATTATTTCCCTTGAGTGATATTGACATCCAGATGGATAAAGGAGACATCAAATTGCATTATTGAATACCAGGTGTGCACCATGCACACTTGACACGTGCAAACTTACCCAAGACCCTCTACAAACACAAAAATGCTGACAAGCCCTGGTGAGAAGAATGAAACGGCTTGCAGGATATTCAGGCATCAGGATGATTTTGGTGAGTCATTATAACAAGGACCTGCTCTATCAGGATCTCCCTTCCAAGAAAAAGGCCAACATTTGAATTCTGATTTAAGCAAAAGCATTTACAGACATTTTGGTAATTAATTTTATTTGGTGGGGAGAAATGCACAAACTAAGCAGTAACTGCAGAGAAACAGCACATATCAAAGGCTTGTGTCAACCATAGTGTTCATTCACCCCTTTTTTTCTATCTTCTGAATGTAGCACTGATCTCAGATTAGCACTTGATCTGAAGTCTAGTCTCATTTATTTACATACTTATATATTTTGGCCATTGTGCAGAACTGTGGCTTAGTGATAGAGCCCCAAAGCATAAATACCGGCATAACTCTGTCATTTGATCCAGTGCCCAGTGCTTTGTTTTATGAATTAAATTAATTACTTTCGGTTTTTAATTTTTTTAATGTAAGCAGGATGCTAAAACAAGAATTATTATTTTTAAGAGATTGTTCTGAACGTAGAACAGTCATGTTCTCAAAAGTTGTGTTACTTTACAGATTCTCCAAAGGGCAGTGTGGGAATATTTTAGGTGATTTTAAAACATCCTTGTTGTTTTCAGCTATTTTTATTGATTTCAGTCATATCAGGTTGGGATTTCATACTTCCCCTTGGCCACAACTTTGTTTTAAAGTCAATAATGCACCCAGCTACAACAAAACATCATACTTGCAGTGCTCTGACTCTCCCACCCCCTGGGCAGCCCATTCCAATATCTAGTCATCTTTTCTTTGAAGAAATTCTTCCTAATATTGAAGGCCAGTAATACCAACAAGTCTTTTGAAGAAGACTAAACTTAATAAATAAATACAAACTAAATTTTCCCCTGCTTTGTGAGGGTATAGAACATCAACAATAGAAAAATCCTGTTACTTCTGCCAGACATGTCGTCCACATCCTAGATGAAAGTACCTAGGAATTACAGAAAACGGAGATAAACTGAGATTTCTTTAAATCAAAGAGAAACTTCTTAGACTAAAGCAGTAAAAGTTTAGAAAAGGCTCAAATGAGATGCAAAACTGAACCAAATCAGCACTGTTCCTAACAGTAATGGAAATCCTTAGTGTAACATTACTGTTTCAGGAATATGGTCTCCTTTTTGAGGAGAGAAAGCACAGCTTTTTGGCTTTGAATTTTTCCTGCTCAGCTTTTGTAGCTACACAAGGACTTCCCTTTCAGGTCAAAGAGTTCGGGCCAAACAGTTCAGGCCTCCGTGTGCAGCACACCGACGATCCCTTGAATTATAAACCTTAAGCCCAAGAACTCTTCCAGCTGCGAGTTTCTTTATCTACACCTTTTCTTTTATTAGGCCCTTTATGCAGGAGACGATTTGTGCAAAATTCCTTGCATACGGGAACGTGCAAGTTTGCTTGTCTTGCTGCAGCATCTGAGGTGGAAAGGTCTGAGATGAGCCAGCAGTGGCTTTTTGCATCAGGCTGAACGTACAGTCACTGCTTTGGAATAATCGGGAAGCAGCTCTGCTCAGTCAGACCATGATAGGGACCTGCAGTCCGAGGGTATGTGGGAAATATCACTGAAATCTGCTGCATTTATTACCCAGAAAAAGAAAAATCAATTATCTATTCTGAGGTAACAACAGTCTCCTGGAAAGATGAGAGGGAAATAGCAGCAAAAGAGGATTAATGGAGCAGTTAGTGTGGTATTGATTAGGCCTGTGGCTTGTGGGGCTCGTTCTGGATTTGGCTAAAAGTCAGCTTTACCCAAATAATGACTGAATGGATTTTTTGCTGTGATAAGAGGACCAAACCCTGCATGCAAAAAATGTACACAGTGAGTGGGGTGGTTGTAATATTTTATGTAGCTCACAGTGTCCCAAAATATTAGTTTTATGCAGAATAAGTCATGCAACTGCATACATTTTTCATGCTATTTTCCTTGCCTCTTCCCACCACTAACATGAGCCACATTGGAGATAAAAACCTTGTTCACTAGGCAGATGTTAAGAGTGGAAACTCCCAGAAAAAGATAATTCTGAATAAAAGGTATATGACATTTTCCGAGCCAGAGATGACACCTGAATATCAGGTATTCTGCTTTAAAAAAAGGCTTCGGGTTGTTTGTGGTTTTGCAGAGCACAAAGGAAATCCACCTTCTCGAACCAGCTTCTACATGGGTTTACAAACTCTAGGAACTGAGATGTTTTCCAACAGAGTGGGTATTCGTGAAGTGACAAACTAAGCTGTGGCAGTGGACTTTTCCTTTTCTCAAACGAGGAAGGCTTTTCCATGTTTAGCACTAGGAATTTTACTATGTTAGTATGTTAATAATGTCTGATGTTACTTAATATAAGTATTCAAGACCTGGAAATGGCAAAAGGAATGAGCAGGAGGAACATCAATGCAAAACTAAGGGAGTTAGCTAAAAGTAGTTAAAACAAGGAAAAATGTTATAAGGCTGAATATGCCACTTGATGACAGGTGAAAGTAAAAGTTAATAATTTTAAAAAATATATTTACCATATATTTGCTGCCCAAAATATGGCGGTTTTTTAAATTTATTTTTTCACTCTTCATTGTCTTGTCATTAGAAGAAAAATCCTTAAAAACAATATAACACCAGCAACAAAGGAAGTGGCAAAACTCAAAATCAAATACGGGATTTGTGTCCCATTCAAATAGCAACCATGGAGTGAAAAATTGGAAAAAAATCAGTACTAAGAGGCAAAAATACTGCAACAGAGGGATATATTCATAAATCTGTAAGCTACAGTAACATATTCTAGCTCTAGTGTAGAATAGGCTGTTTGCATGAAAAATATGTAGATTTAAAATGCAACAAAAAAGACCAACAAAAGAAATCAATAACGATACATTTTATTTCAAGCAGTCATAACAGCAGTGCCACAGCCATCAGTCATATTTTCCTAGGCCCTGTATATAATAATCCCCCTGATCCCTATATAATTGCCAGCTTCACCTTTTGAATTATCAACAGCTCTCACAGCTTATTGCTCCGTACTTTCTTAATAAGCGCCTGCAATCAATAATCTTCCTACTGAGCAAGCAGCAACCAGCCAGCCAAACACGGGGTGTAAATGTTTCAGAAGTGATCATTACAGGGTTTTGAGTGACAAGGTGACTGTGCTAATGCAATAGCCATGTAGTAGAGACATAATTTGGAAAATCCGCTTACTGGAATGTGTAGGTGCTTTGCCATGGCAAACGACTCTTTCTGCAGAGGAGAATATTTACCCTTGAAAATGAAACCTCAAATCCTCCTGGAAGGTGGTTGTTGTTTTTTTTTTTTTCCTGAGATAGCAATCACCATTACCAGACTTTCACGCCTCAGCATCAACACAAACCATTCAGCATGTCTGCAGCCAACCTATTTTACTTGGAAATGCGACTGCTCACTGTTTCACACAAACTCTGCAATGATTGATAATAGGGATTTGCATGCAAATTTGGGAATAATGTCACTTTGCTGACAGTGATTTAAATAATAATGTGTATAACAAGGCTTCCNCTCCCCCCCCCCCCCCAATTTTTTTGTACTGCAACTCACTCACTAAATACCTATGCAGAAAACATCCTGTTTAAGAATTATTTCTTAAATTTGACAAACTAAACAAAGGAAAACTGGTCCAGACTCCTACAAATTAAATAGAGCTTTGAAGAGAGACAATTTTTCCAGAGTGTTCAGTACTCCCATTGGACACATTTCCAAAGGAGTTCAAATCCTACTTAGTCAACAAAACAAAGGTGAAAGGTTTAAGGTTTTCAAAATGCCCTGATGAAATAAGGGGTCATTTTCTTTCATTCTCCATAGGCGCTGCAGGCACTGGCCTCTTAAAAACCCATCTATTTAGGCACATGGATGAATTCCATAGGAAATACTCAGAACTTCTGAAAATATTACTGATTATTTAAATGTCTAAGTGGATGGTACTCCTTTTTCATTTGTGTTGTTATCTGGCCTGAAGACTCCTTGGGATAGTGGGTGAATTGTGGTGAATCACAGTGGCAAAATATTTTCCTTCAGAAGTGATACCAAGAGCTCATTCAAGTTGGTCATCCTCACCATACACATATATCCGCTGTTCCTTGGACATGACAGTGCATAGGGAGATGAAAATCCTGGAAATTTATTGAAATACAAAAGATATAATAAGAAAAAATATATTTATCCATTTTTTTAACTCTCAAAAGCCTTGTGGTAAAGCCAGAGTTTGATCAACAGGAATATATGACAGAAACTGATTTGGAAAGTACTATTAAAATAGAAACAGAGTTTTATGTTTATCATATTAACTCTCAGTTAACATTTGTCTTTGTTGACAGGGGTTTATTTGAATATTTTTCTTGATCAATTTTTTTTATGTATTATTGATTTTTCATCCTGGCTTGTAAGATATTTGAAATAAAAACATGAAGCATATTCATTTCACAATGAAAGCTAAAATAAACTGTATGCAAGAAGAAAATGTAAGAAAATAAAAATCCACAGTGACCTGTTCTTCAATAAACTGTCAGTGCCAAGGCTCCAAACAATTGCTTCTTGTCAACCCCATTTGTAGATAAATCAGGGTTCAGTGCCTGTCTACTCCAGTTTTCTGTTTTGTTTTTTCTCTGAAGCTTCATTCTCCAAAGGCCACATAGTATTTACCGAATTTTGCCTTGTTTTCCTTTAAACAGTGAATGACTAGTGAGCTTTCCCTATGAAGGACGTGCTGAAACTGAATATCTAAAAGTCCTGCAAAGTACCCAGCCTTCTAAATTACCCACAAAAATTCATTGCTGGCATTCTGACATGCACATTACCACAAAACCCAGTATAAAGACCTTTAGGCAAGACTGCTGGTGAGCCATTAGATGAGATGATGATGATAGGAAGCTGATGATTAAACAGCATACTCTTCAGGGACCACTTCTGCCGCTCTTAATTATCCTATATTTCTGTCTTAGAACTTTATATATTGCCCAGCACAGCAGCACCATCTAAGTGCTACAGTCTGTCAGTAGACACAGCAAGGTCTGCACTGCATTGCCTGGACAATTTTTTAAGGGAGAAAATCGTTTCAGAGATGACTTTGCACGTTATTTCCCACTGGTTTGCTTCTGTTGGTGGGACAATGAGGTAGAGGAGAGTTAGAGGTTTATTAAAATAATTTCATATACTTCAGTGAGTTGCTTGGGGATTGAAGTGCCACATAGCTTGTGAATATGGACATGATGGTATGGCCTGCAAGTTCTCTTAGTAATATGAAAGAGTAGGTTTGTGCTGTTAAGAGTGCTTCTTTTAAAGGAAGGAGGGACCTGTGTGTTTGTAGCTGGTGCAGAAGTAACCTCACCTTTAAGAACTAAAGCACTATAGCCTGTCCAGTCTTCCCCCTTGCTTTTCACCAAAAAGCAGCAATTGACAGAGAACCCACTAAATTACTCTTGCTTTTTTATTCACTGCTAACTAGTGATGCTAACAAACCTTCCCATGTTCCTCACTCCCTCATTGATTTTCCTGCTTCAGAAAAATGGGAACATCCTGCAGTTTCCCAGGACTTCAAAACCACCATTGTGCTCCAGGCAGGGACTACCAAGAGTCCTGTCAAGAAAGGTCAAAGACATGGCTCAGTTCTGGAGACTCTCTGGCTCTGATCCAAAGCTTACAATTTTTGCACAGATTCTTTTAACATCCTTTGAGAGAGTTTAGATATTTCTCATGCCATTCATGAGTGGAGAAGCTCCTACTGATGACAACAGGCCCCAACAGAACCACCAGCCATGGACTGGCTGAAAATTAATCTCAGTACACTTAAAAACGTAAGTTCTCCCTTATTATCCTTATAAGCACAGTCTTGGACACTTGAACTCAGAATTGTATCCTCTAAGACTTCTGCTACAAACTGTGTAAGCA
This sequence comes from Ptilonorhynchus violaceus, assembly GCA_013397565.1. NCBI lineage: Eukaryota > Metazoa > Chordata > Aves > Passeriformes > Ptilonorhynchidae > Ptilonorhynchus > Ptilonorhynchus violaceus. The sequence goes on along the minus strand of VZRJ01013354.1, from coordinate 4,936,176 downwards.
ATTCAGCCACATAATCCATCAAAAGTGGATGGATCAAATGCACAAGTGCCTCAGATCAGCAGCTATATCCAGTGCGACTGTATACACAGCTTTGTCACTGCTCGGGTATCCTCATATGACAAGGGGACAGTTGGCCTTTTTCAGGTAAGCATGCAAACGGATAACACAGGCATTCCATAGCTTGCAATAGAGAGTTTAAATAAATTTGAGCATAAAGGTTGAAAATGAATAATAAAAATGCTTTTCAGCTGGAAATCCATAGTCGCCAATTCATCAATTAATAAAACCAGAATTAATTGCTAACTTTGAAATTACCTCATCTATTTTCAGGAGAAGCTGACAGCTTGATGTATTAAAATAAGAGTGATCACTTATTGTAAACAAATTTCAGTTTACCTACCCCCACAGCTCTTTAATTTCAAGAAGGATGGTGCACCTCTTTTTTGTGTCTGCTGGGCAACCTTCAGCTCTGCATTAGCTAATTAATTCAAAGAAGGACGAATGTCTTTTCCACAGAATCATCAGCTAATATTATTTATATCTAACCATAAATAATACAGGGAAAATATCTTTGAGTTCCTGGGGATGCTGCTCTCACTTTAACCCTATATTAATCCTTAGAGGATTAAGAAAGCAATGATAATACGTGGCATCATCAGTAACAAAAGCACCTCTGTAGTGTGGAGGTGCAGGTAATAAGGCATTATTTCAGAAACAGAAGAAGAGAAAGCACATGCATTCAAAATAAGGGGAGGAAATACTCTGCAAAGCTATATAAGGAGGACACGGGACAAAGGTACACTAATTTAAAATGATGTGTTGCTAACATGATGTGTTGTCAAGGAATAGAAAAAATATTGATGAAGATTTTAAAAAAATAGGAAGAAGTGATATAGGTAAATAAAACCACTGAGAGGGCAACACTTGTTGCTTTATGGAAGGACAGGTCTTCTTAAGTCTGTGGTGACAAATTCATGAAGAACTCCTCAAAAAGTTTGACTTCAGGAGGTCAGGGGTATTCTGAAAGGACGCCAAAGGGCTTCATAAGAAAGCACACAAGCCCAAGACAGAAATGTTGAGCAGCAGAAAGAGCAAGGAGAAAGCAGCCTAGAGCTGAGAGCTACGCTCTGCTTGCACAGGGATGTTAACTCTGCATTGTGAGAACAGCCTAAGCAGCAGACAGTGTGATTCCTGAGGTCAGGCTGCTGCAATGAAAAGCACAGTACAGTGATTCAGGAAAAAGCAGGACTGATGCTAAACTTAAGTTAATGCTTCAACCATTACAAAGCTTTAAGTGCCTGCTTTTAATCTTCTAAATGTGCACACGCACAAGTTACTGGACTATATTTCTGGAATACCGTCATGTGAAGCACACTCTATCCCAACAAATGGACACGACTGAGTTTTATTTAGATAAAATGGCAGTGCACACCAGGACTGGCAAACACTTCTCTTGTTTCAAAAGTTCCAGCTACAAGTGCAGGCTTGTCTGTTTTGGTTTTTTTTCCTATTATTTCTTTCATTCCCTTATCATTTTCATTTTTTTTTTCATTTGCCTTAAACAGTTTTGAAAACACAGCTGGAAATTCTGAATCATGTGTACTGTTTATGTATTTCATTTTAAGTGCAAAATTTAATTTCTATTCCATTATTCCAGGAAATCCTCTATATCTTTTCATATCTCAGAGAGTTTAATGTTTTCTGTGTATCTAATATCTGCTTACTTAAGCATTTGAATACTTATTTAGTCTTTAAATACATAAATGCGTTATGAGTAAAGTAGAATATGCCTTAGTAAAGTCTTAGTCTATTAACTCTTCATGTGTGGATTTCTACCATGCAGTAAATAAAATGTTCTTCTGTATGAAAATCATGCTTGAAAACAAACACATGCAAAATCCACCTCCAAAATGTTCTAATAATACACAAGATCAAAACCACTGTCATTGAGCTGCAGTACTATTGGCAGCTTCTCTCGTCCTTCACCATGTGGTTTTTAAACAACATTTGAAAATGTGTTTGGTATTTTTTCTGTTGGAAACACGAGGCTTTCTAAACTCATCCCGTTTACAACTGTAAAGAGAACTCATTCACAAGATCAGCAGCATAGGCTTCCAAACACACTCCAGTAAGGGTTTCTTTCACCTTGGTGATGCATTTCTTCCCCTCAGGTGGACTCACTTGATTTCTGTGGGGGTACAAATCAATGAGGTGCTGCTCATCCTGAATACAGGCACTACAGTTATTATGATCTCAGTCTTACAAAAAACCCAAAGAATGAAAACAAACAAGACCCCCAAACAAACAAAAATCCTCCAAATGTAAGCTGTTCCAGTCCTGAGTCAGCTCACACTTTCATGGATGACTGAGACAGGTGAGAATAGTGTCCATGTCAGGTCACAAGTTAGTTCCTTTATTTCCACTCTATTTTTTCCAGTCCTGTTGAAAAGTAGTGCTGTGATCTACCCCATTCCACACTGCTACAGTGCCAACTCTGATATCTCACAACATGGCAACTGGCAGCAATATCTATTATTTTTTTTCTCAGCTCTCCAGATCATAAAGTCCTGCAAGAGACAGTGCAACAGGTTGTGGTATGGAGCACTAGGACAGGAGCAATTCTGAGAGAGATGTGGACTTACTGAAGAGAATACACAAAAATGATTAAGGGACTGGAGTATCTCTCCTACGAGGAAAGGCTGAAGACTATTCTTCATGGAGAAGGGAACTTTTGAGGGGGATTCTTATTAATGATTCATCTAATTAGTCTTATTAAATCTCATTAAATCTTAATAACCTTCTTACCTACTTAATCTTAATAAATCTAAATAACACCTGAAGGCAAGGTGTAAGGATGACATGGCCAGGCTCTTTTCAGTGGTTCCCAGTGATAGGATCAGAAGCAATGGACACAAACTGAAACACAGGAGGCTACTCCCGAACGTCAAGAAACACTTTTTCACTGTGAGGGGGGTGACCAAGCAAACAGCAGCTTACAGTGCATCACAACCTCTCTTCTGACGTGAAAAGAGCAACATTCTAAAGTCCTGAGATATTTGAATCACAAACCAAGGCAGAGGTTGCTCAGAAATCCCCCTCCCAACCTCTTCCCCAAACCTCAGTTCTCAAGTAAATAAACATTAAAGTCTGACAGATTAATGTGAATCCTGACAGTTACATTAAAGATGGAGGAAAGAAAGGCAAATATTTATCAAGCACTGAAAATTAACACAAATGTAGCCTAAACTGGCAAAAATTAGTCCTGAAGAGACAGAAATGGCATTTCTGGCTTTCTGATTCTTTCTTCACCGTTCATGTGTTACTGTTGGGCAAGAAAAGAGGAAGAAGGGAAACATGAAACAGGCCACTGGAAGTCAGGAAATGAAGAGAGAAGTGACAAAACTGAAGTGCAGAAATCACAAGCCTCACTCTCTACTTCTCAAGTTCAGAGTCAAAGACACTTTCCACTCTAACACAAGGCTTTACAGACTTAACTTTTTCCATTAACCCTTACATTGACTTGCAAAATAAAACTGATAGCAGTGCAAAAACCTTGTATTTTGGTCATACCTTGAATTGCTGTCACCTAGTGGCAACATATTTACCTGTGATTAAAACCATAAAGTTCTGAGCCTTGTCCTCACCATCCTTCAGATTTAAAATATCCTGTGCCCCTGGGATGCTTTGAGGATAAGCATATGAATGGTCATGAAATACTCAGATTTGGGCATAAGAAGGATAAAAACTGATTTGCAGACATCATATTCTTTTTTCTGTTTGTACTGGTTTTGGCAGTGATGGAGTTAATTTTCTTCATAGTAGCTTGTATGGGGCCATGTTTTGGATTTGTTTTGCTTTGCTTGTGTGTACAACTTTCACTTTACCTATTAAACTGTATCTCATGCCATTTTTTCCACTTTTACCCTTCTGTTCCTCTCCTCTATCTCCCTGTGGGGGAGAGGCTGAACTGGTGTCTGTGTGAGGCCAAACTGCCTGCTGGGGTTAAATCACAATCAAAAGCAATTGTGTAATCTTTTTCAATTAGTTATTGATGCACTGCCAATAAATAAAAAACTGTTTGTGACCATGGACTGTAATTTTTCTGATTTCATGTGGCTTGCTTAATTAAATTAGCAACATAATTTGCATTTGTTGGATACAGTCAGTTCCAAAGTCCTGCCAGAAGGAAAAATAGCAGCAAGTTGTACCTCTCACAGTAGGGACAGCAAAGATTTCTTATTTTTATTTCACCTTGACCCAGTGTGAGCAGCACTCCCCAGCAAGCCTACCATGACAGCAAGGGTTTAGAGGCGAGGAAACATTAACAGTTGCAAATTCTGTCCGAAAGGCACTTAGCGCTTTCTGCGCAAACCTGGCCACATTCTTCTGGCTTGCATCCTGCAATAAAATTCCCTGAAATCAATGGAAAGGCTTCTTCCTGCATCCTGAAATGTGTTCTTCCAGTCAGCTGAAATCTATTCATAGAAGATGCATTACATTTTGTGAGCTTCCCTAAAAGTCCCTGCAACTCTGGAAACCTAGAACTTTTAAAATTGTCTCTTGCATAATAAGAAAACCAAAACCGTCTTTACAATATCTCAGTATCCAGTCATCATCTGACATTTTCTCCTGGAAAAAGAGTCTTCAAGGAACCCATACTATGTCCCCCAGCCAGGCCAACGCAGCCAAGGATCCCCTCCAGCTCCACAAACATTGCGTTCGTTTATGCTAAAGACCCGTATTGCAGCTTCAGGGCACTGATAGGAAATAGTTGTGTGTGTTAGCATGGTCCAGGGGAGCCCAGCTTCCCTGCTGCTGCAGAGTTGTTATGGCTTTGATGTCTGGAAAGTGTCAATACTATCACTAGCAGCCAGTTCAGAACCAGCAAACCCTGATTTTGCACTATATTTGCCTTACTGTTAATTGCAGTCTCAACCTGAGTGCAGAGTGAGAAGTGAATTTCAAAGCCTGTGCCTAGCACATTCGTGTCTCTGCTTCAGACTTGCCTATTTGTTGTAAATTATCCTCTTTCCCAACATTTTTACAGTTCTTTCAGCCAGTGCATCGGAGCGCTCTGTAACCTGTCATGTATTTACCCTCACAGCACCCCTGAGGGCAGTAGAGTGCAATTATCCCCTTTTAACTGATGGGAAACTGCAGTATAAAACAGATTAAGCCATTCACACAAGGATCAAGAGCTCTTTGTTCCACTTATTTGTGAGCAGGTCATCTTGCTGCTAGTTTTCCATTTGGCTGGAATCCCAGTCAGCAGCTGATCACCACATCCAGCTGACAACTCTCTGCTCCAAGAAAGGACCAAGAAAGCCCAAACCTTAATAAAATAGTGAACGTATGAGTAAAAGGTTTCTCTTGGGAATACTTCTAGCTTATGAATACCATGGAGGACCTTGCCAGTTGCAACTCAGTCTTTCAGCCACATTAAAGACACTATGGATGAGCTGTCCCAGACACTAAGTTGCTTTCTTACCCTCCATTCCCTGCTTACACTGCTGGCCACATGGTTCCAAGAGGGCACATTTCTGGTGCTGGTTATGGGATTGACTTCAAGAGGAAAACTGTCATTACTGAAGGTGAACAGCAGCAACCTCATCATCACACACACAAACCTGACTGAAGCAGGAAACACCACAGAGCTGCTCCCAGGCCTGTCTGTCAGAGGTCTGCAGTTTATACATTGGGAAGACTAATTAAAAGTTATGTTGGAAGGCTGAAGTTTACCACACATTAACAACCAGAAGTCAATGTGATATAGGGTACACATTCTGCTCTAATATTTCCCTCTAAAGCATTTGTTATGGCCCTTTGGAAAAGTTCGCTTTTGTAGAAGGTTTAGTGCTGGGCCATTTTAACAATTTTGGAATTTCTTCTGCTTACTATGCACATTTTGATTCTAACTCTCTGTAAAACTACCAGGAAGAACCTCGTGGATCAGGAACCAGGACAAAAGGAAAAGCAGACTTTGTGCCCAGGAGAAGAGTCTACCAGTGCTATTACCCAGTGACCACACAGTGCCATCCAGCACTGCAAACGCAAGGTCAAACAACACTCACTGCAGATTTCAGAGACCATCAGTTCAGGAGCCAGCCACAGCAAAAACTGGAACGTCACCAAAAGAAGGCACTATTACACTCACCAGCATGACCTACCACTAAAGCATGCGTGGGCATAACGGCTGTATTATTTTATTTTATTTTAATTTATTTTATTTTATTATTTTCATTTATTTTATACTTTTTATTTTAATTATATATTATTTTAAAATTTATTTTATTTTTATGTATTTTGTTTTATTTTAAATTTATTTTAATTTAGATTTTTATGTATTTAAATTTTATTTTCAATTACTCCATTTTATTTTATTTTACTTTTAAAATTTCTTTTAAAATTTAAGGTTATA
>VZRJ01013354.1:4774266-4929604 GCA_013397565.1 Ptilonorhynchus violaceus | reverse complement strand
AAAGATAAAAATAAAATTAAATTAAAGCAATACAACATAAAATAAAAATAAAAAATTTAAAAAATTAAAATAAAATAAAATAAAATAAAATAATTAGAAATAAATTAAACTAAAGTAAGCTAAAATAAATTGTAACTAAAACAAATTAAACTAACCTTAAAGAAAATTTAAAAAAGAAAGAAAGGAACCCATAGTAGGGGCAGGAATTCAGCTTTTTTAGGAGAAGACGTGCCCTGCTCCTCTCCCTGCTGCAGGGCCCCCTGTCCATCAGTGCTGGTGCCTGAGATTTCGGTGCCTTCTGCCCCCCAACAATGCCTGGTCATGGACAGCTCTGTTCTGCACCAGCCCCCAGCAGGCAGAAAGCACCAGCCCGAGACTGCACAGAGCACGGCGTTGGTCACAGGCAAAGGCCATTTCCAAGTACACCTCATGGTACTGACACTCCTACCTATTAGTTTTGGAAAAGTCTTGCAGGTGTTATATAGTCCAAACCAATTGTATGGAGTTCTTCCCAATTCCATGCCCTTAACAAAGCATGTTGGGAGTTGGCTTTGAGATGCCATTGCTTTGCCCTCCTTCTCAGTCTCTTCCCTAGTGGCAAAATACATCTCTCATTTCAATTGTTCCAGTCTGTTATTCTGGCACTCAAGGAACACCAAATACAGTTTTTCCTCATTCATTTTCCATCTGCCTTCTATTTCAACAACCCACTCCTCAAAATTCACATCTATTTAAGAGCCATTTGCTCAATTTCACGCCAATGTTAGCAAGTCTTTCCAAGAAGTAGAAACCAAAACTATTCAATTTTCTCTTTTCTCTTTATGCTGCAATAAGTGAGACTGAAAGCCATGGTTTCTCCATCGCCAGTTCTCAAAGTCCAAATCCCCCTGATTTGACCAAAGCCAAAACAATTTGCCACAGAGTTATTAATAATATTACCATGATGATGAGTGAAACGCTGATGATTTATCTAGGAGGTCAGAACACAGCAGTGCAGTACACTGGAATGTAGTTTACATTTTGGCAGATAATAAAAATATAGATGAAATGAGTTGTACATTGAGTGTACAAATCACATCAGCCTGATAAGATTTTAAAGGCTGATCAGCAAAAAACTGCTCCATTAGCTCTAATAACAAGTCCAGAGTGAGAGGATGTCTAAATGGACTCCTGAAGGAGTTCAGAAGATCCTAAAATGTATTTAAAAATAAGTAGATCAGTACCATTACTTTCCAGGTAAGCTACAATACTCATGGCAGAATGAAAAAATCAATTCCCATTACTTGGGTTAGCTGAAGACATTTCTGGAAGAGCAGAATAGTCATAACCTCAGTTGAAATAAAAAGTAATTTGGTTTCCACTGTGAGTCCTTTATAGTCAAGTAATAATGAAATAGATGTAACAGACTTAAAAAACTTGAAGGCTTCACTGCACAGAGAGTGAGGGAGTACAAGAGTGAAAAGAACTCCAGCAGAAACGGGACTTAGTTCCAGCAGCTTGGAACTGCCAAAACAGCACTCAACTGTGGAATTCTAAAGTACTAACAGACATGGATCCATGCAGTGTGGAAATTGCATGTATAAAAACAAGGAAACAGAAGCAGCTGTGGCAAACACAAGAAGTTAAGGACTGTTTTTTAGAAGATCGGCGTGTGAAGGAGAAAGGGGTGTGTGTGTGTGTAGGACCCAGAAGGGGAAGTTCAGTCTCATCCTCTGTGTGCAGTGCTAACACCCTTTTGCAATCTATCAGGTGTCATCAGTTGAGTCAGATAAAAATTATTAACTTTGTCCTTTTTCTGGTTAGTTTTCTCTTTTTTCTGAAAGAACACATCATGCATGCCTGGCAGTGGCCTCAGTTTTGACACAACCTTTTTATCCCAGTGCAACAAAATGAAAAATACATGTCCAGGACTTCCCAATGTTTAAGTGATGATAAAGCCTGAAAAATTCATTGCATCTCTCACTCACTATGATTGTCAACTGCTGTAAGTGAATAAATTAATTATTTCATTTAATTCATAATTTACTCCAGCCCTTTATGTCTTCTTTTTGATCTCTCTTGAGCTAGGATTTTGGTTTGCTGTAATATACTTCAGTTGGTTTGAAGATGAAGCTGAAGCCACAAGCAACATTAAAAACTCCAACTATAGTAGGGTTGCTGTTTTCATGTTTGCTATGACATGTTTTATATTAAAATATCATTTGGGCATTACTGTCTCAAATTGAATGAAAATGCTTCAAAATCCCCTAATGTTCTACAAGGTAATAGTATATTTTGCATGTAAATGCCTTTCTTTTTCTTTTCCTGAGGATTTTACTATAAATCTCATAGAAAACATTCAGCTTCTCTCAAAGTAGTTAAAACCTACAAAGATTCCCTTTAAATTATTTATCCAGCACGCTCCCATCTTAAAAACTTCCTCTGTCTGAAGTGTTATGTGAAGTCTTAAGGGACGATGTATAAATTGCCCAACAGCAAGAATTTCAAAAACTCTGATTTAAAAGCTGAGGAAAGCATGGCTTTTTTCCCGTACAATCTCTATGTGATAAAATAGTAAATTAAGACACAAACCAGTTGGAACTCTTTCTAAAATTTTCTAGAGAGATAAGTGGTGGTTCTGGATTGAAATGCTAGAGCTGGTTCCTACCAATGAAGGTATTCTCATCTGTAACATTTGCATATCCATTGCCTCTAATTGTCTTAACAGGACTGTGTAAGAAGCACATATGTACAGGTGATAGTGGAGCCTTGGGAGGCTGACACCATGACTGAAGTTGAAGATTTACCGGTGAAAACACATACAAATTGATGCCTGCAGGTTTTCCACCTGGTAAATCAGGCTTTTTAGTGCTATGCCTGTACAGCAACAAACACAGAATGGCACCTACCCAAAACAGAGGTTTCCCAACTGCTGTGACATTGTTCACGATTAACAGCCCAAGTTCCAACAGTTGTTCAGACAAATCTCTCTCTCATATGAGCATGCATTAGATATGCACACTTGTAACACAGAAAACAAGAAGTTATCAGGTTTGAGATTAATAGAGAGTTTGTTCTCTAAATTTGTGACATTTTCACAGTAATGTGGGTCAAAACAAATAACTGGAGACATGAAGTTTTTAGAATGGCAATAGGTTTTATGTATTTCAAAGCCATCGTTATCTTTAAGTTTCACATGCAAACAAATCTGGTTTGGGCAAAGTGACAGCTAAAACATTATTTCTGGCATGCCATGCTCCCTGTCATGAGCTGCTCCTTCTTCCATAGTCCCTGTCCCAGTGCTGACTCTGTCCCTCCTCCCTCACTCCACCTTGCCCTTTTGGTATGAGGGGGAATAGTTTTGGCTGGCAGGTATGAACACTTGAAAACTTCCGTCCAAGATCGTACCACTGAAGCATGACAAATAAATAGTTCCATAGCAACAGTAAAGCAAGATCAACACAATAAGCAAGATCAGCCCTTAAATCTTAAGTTTAGATTCCCTGCAGCCAGTTAAAGCCTTTAACAATACCGTAGAATTACAGCACCACGCGTTTACCTGTACAGCGCTACCTAATTGCATGCATAAGATTGCCTTATAGAATGCACTCATCTACTTTGGTCGTGATAGTGCATTAATTGTAGGGATGAGAAACGTCATGGAGATTTTCCTGAATGACTAAGTAGAACTGGAACTAAATGTAATCATGCATTTAGTGGAATGAATATCTTGTTTTGTTCACACTGGGAGTTTTCATCCTGAATATTTCCACTTAATTTTAAGCATGCACTGCATATTATGCATTATACAAGTCACGGGTGAGAAAGGCCTGGATAGTTTTGATTTCAGCTGATATAAACTTTTAAATTCTTTCCAGACACATAGAAAAAGCATCATGGAAATCACACCCATAACTTCCTTATTATGTGTAGTTCTTCCTGTGTCACCTACTCTGGGTGACTCTGCCTTGGAAAGTAGCTGGATGAGATGATCTCCAGAGGTCCATTTCAACCTTAATGAATCTGTGATTCTGTGAACAACAAACTTGAAATATCAGAAGATATCTCAAAAAAAAATCTAATATGGAAAAAATAAAGCTTTATAAATTAATATAGAACCATGTTCTATAACACACCACTTCAATTTGAGAAAATTTTGTTGCCTAGAAAATTGATCCTAAATTATTGAAAATACTTCATATTATGCTATAGATTTTAAATAGCACAGGCAAAATTCAAATGTAATTATCTTGTGTAGGCCAGCTGGTACAGCAGCCAAAACCAGACAAAATTTTGCAATTAGTGCTCTGTCATAAATTCATACAAAGAATAGAGCAATCCAACTTAAATGCAGGTTAATGATTATAGCTCTTAATGTAATCTAATTACATAAATCAATTGGACCACAAGAGAGGGAGAGGTAGTTAACCTCTGTCAATAGAGAGGAGGGGAAGCTCTTAGCATCTGTCCAAAAGAAGGGAGACAGCATAAAAATTTCTATGAGTAATAAAACCAATATCTCTCTCCTGTTCAAAATTTTTAGTATCTTTGTTATGATTTCATATTCTGAGATTGACTTTTCAAAGCATTTTGTATGACCTCTCCCCAGTTATTCATGACTTTAGCAAAGATGAAACAGCATAACTGCAAATGGCAGTGTGTATGAACAATACCACTCCATTTCTAAAAATATTTTCTTTCCTCTCTCTTCTTGCACACCAACTGCTGGCACTAAACCCCTAGAATATTACACATGCTTCAGGCTCAGGAATTATTACAGATTTGATATTTAGGGAAGTTTTCAAAGGAACCTGACTGAACTTGAGACCAGCTTCTCAAAACCACGTGCTATGCTAACACTGTGCAAGAATGGGACCAAGAAGTATGGAAAATTCCTAATGGCTAAGAAGTATCCAGGCTTTATACTTCATAGAGCAATGTGTATAGAGGTCTGACTGCATTTTTCGAGGTATTCTTAGGGAAGTTTATACTTAACAACAGTTGTGATGGAAATACACTACCCAGAGGAACAGAGTCCTATCACAGGGGGACATGATGAGTACACACAGCTCACACATACCTATGATCATTACATAAATTAGAGATCCAGAGAAACTGTATTCCAAGATGGCACTGTCAGCACCTTCTCACCTCTTTCTAATTCTCTACTTCATTGTAAATCCAAAAAGCTTTAACATAAGTTACAGCTAGAAAATTTAATTCTTAATTAATAAAGTCTTAAACTAAGGCATTGATTATAAGATGAGTTATAAGGTTCTCTATTAGAACAAGTTATCACTTGAAACATCATTTATGAAGACTTGATGGAACATGGTAATGTTAATAACAAATACTTTGCAAGCAATATACTCAGACTGTCCAATATACACAAGATCTACTGTCAAGGTGCACTGATTTACACATCTTCAAGACTCTGCAGCTAAGTCAAACTGAAACTACAGAAGAAATTCGGAAATTATGCTCTAAGGATCTGCATCAGAGGGAATGCATTCCTGCCCTTGGTATGCATTCTCCATAGAAAAACATTATTCCATTTGAAAACAAAACCTGAATACTTTTTACTGAATACAATATCAATTCTGTGTGTAAACCAGAATTTTATCTTGTCAAATTCAGTTTGTTTTGGAAAGCAAATTAATTTTTCAAATTTGTTCTCTAATCTTTTCATAAGGTATTTTTCAAAAGCCAAAAATACATAAAAACAGATGAAACAGAACAGATACATGTTCTGTTTAAAACAATACAATACTTCACCCTCCAAAAAGCAGCCTCTTTTAGTATCTTTGGTATATCCACCTAAATGTCCACCTGAGCACTCAAATAAAAGTGATGTAGGAACTAAGGTCTCATGGTGTCACACTCAGATGGTGTCATCTGTGTCCCCCAGGGCGGTGAAATTCCCTAGCAGCAGGCTAGCTTCCTCCCTTACTTTGCCCTACTCTTTTGTGGTAGCCACATACATCCAGTTTTCAGTTTAACTCAGACAAAAGTCAACTCACAACTTTTCTATCACGTTGAGTCAATTTTTTCCAACAGACCTTTTCTGACCAGCTCCACTTTGGAAATCAGCGTGTACTGGTGTTGAAGAAAACGTGTGCTCCTAAGTGTCATAGGCATTTTTGGATATATTTTTCTCTTTACACATCAGTCCCCAGTATGTAAATTGGAACAAACATCCTTCACCCTCTATCTTGTCAACTAAGATTTTAATTTCCTGAGTGCAATGACTTATGTGCATTTCCAAGTCTCCCTGCAGAGAGCTTTGAATTCAGCCGGAGCCCCCTGGATGCTTCTGGGGCTCCATGGTAGGTGGCAGGCACACAAAAGCACAGCGCAGGATCCACAGCAGAAGTGATTCATACTGAATTAGAGCTCATAAGACCTCCTCATTAAAAAATTCCACAGTGGCTCTACTTACCATGCATGTCATTCCCTAAAGTACTTGCATGGCATCTGCCACCCACAAATAATTAACTGCCTAAGAGTGAGGAAAGGTGCGTGCAGCAAGTCAGATTGGTTGTTTCCCCACGTTCTGCTGTTAAAGGGATGTGAAAAGGGTAAAAACACCAAGACAGAGCAGCAATTACTTCACCACACAAAAGCAAAAGGCAGCAAAGAATGTTTACACTTCAACACTGACAGAGCAGATGAATACAGCTACCACAGAGCAACACTATAATCTCTGAAAAGATTTGCATTTAAGCGTGTATTAAACCCCCTCAGAGCTTTCCTGCCAACACAAATTGTACTGGCTCGGCTACAGTGTCAGCGTTGAGCAGCCCAGTCCACACATACGTGTGGTTACAGGAGCACAAAGATGCTCATACAAACTGACACAAAGTCACACAAGGATAAGGGATCATTACAGCGACGTAAATGCATCCAGCCTGGCAAAACTGTGCTGCTTTAACAGAAAGATCACAACTAGGAGCATCATATTTTCACGTGAGCAACCTGCCTTTCAGATAACAGATATGCTCAGCCAACACAATGCAAATGTTCAGAGAAACAAGAAGCAAGGGTATTCTGAAACAGGAGCTGACAGAAGATGGAAAAGGGGAAGCCCTGAGTGCAGGCATTATGGCAAAGTCACCTTATTGCTGACCAAATATTATTGCATTAAAGCTACAGAGTATCACAGAGATTTGTTTTCAGCTTCCTAGCTGCCAAAAATTATAGAAAAAAAAATTATAAAAGTTAAGCACAGACCAGATCCTTACAGAGAGAAAGAACACATGAAACATTCCACTTACAGTGGCAAATACCTTGATTGCATATTGGGAGAAACAAAACTGGAAAACTAGAATATAGTGTGAAAGAACAGTTGTTGTGTGTAATATAATGGTAGCACCAGGCCCTAGCACTTCAGTAAACACAATCAAAGCAGCACAGCTGGAATTTGTAGCCCACTGTGTTATCAGTTTATGAAGAGCTGCTTAATAGAGACGGAGCCATCTGGGCCAATTACAGACAACACATCTTAGGCACGATGGAAAATGATTCCAAGTCACTGTGTTAAAATCCAACAGAGTCTTGTTTTGTCTTGCTTTCCCTTTGATGCCTACAAAACAAGGACCAGTAGCAATGACTTTGGCTTAGCCCAAACATACAATAATGTTAGGGTAATTTCCTATCTCCTTAATTGAAGGGATGATGTGAAGATTTATAAGGGAAGAAGTCAGCATAATTTTCTGAAAGTTTCAATATATATTATAAAAAAGGCTCAGTTTTGGACTTGTCTACTCCTTCCCACATTATATACAAAGTACACATCTGGGAATAAGCAGACCAGTTTTCACTTCGTTAGTATATTCGGACCACATGGAAGAAATAAAAGGAAATCATGTTGTAATGCCAACAGCACAACATTACAATAAAGCCTATGCAATAAACTGGAATGAAATAGAACTATAAGGATATGAATATTATTACACTCCTGATGCCCAATCTGCCAACATTTTACGTCAGCACAACTTACGTATATTTTATGCCTTTTTGTTTGCTTTTCTTCTAACAAATTCTGCTTAGGCAAAGCTAAATCATACATGAGACCTGTCCTTTGCACTCCCAGCAGGACTGTAATATGCAGTTTGTCTGGTATAAAATCAATCTCTATTTAAGAAAAACATTAATGGATATTGCCACCAGGTGACATGTAAAGGAAGTTTTTCTGGAAAAAATCCTATGTTCAGGGTTGCTCACTGGTTGTAAATAACTTACTGAATATTCAGCAGTAAAAATTTCACTGGGCTACATAAAACTACTTAAAACTACCTTAACATCCTAAGGATGAGTTATCCTCTGTGCAGGGAATACTGGGATCTTGTTCATTCCTATGAGGAACACTGCAAAAAGAGGAATTAATCCACAGAAGTTGGCCCTTCAGCCCCGCCATGCTGCTGCCCTTGAGGGCTGCTCTTTCTTCATGTTAGCAGAAGACACAGCAATGACATGTGGTAGATATGTTCAGTACATGTTCAAATAGGTTCCAAAAATAACAGTGGGTAACTCTGAGCCTTCCTGTTATCAAATTGCTTCAGAAATGTGCTTCATTCCAGTGCTTCAGTTTAAATTTGTAGGAACTCACCTGGCAAATGTAAAAACAGAAGTGCTCAGTTGGGAGCTGCTACCTTCTACCTTCAGTGATTGACTTTGTAAAATAATTGCTTCTTTCATTACTCTCCAAAGGGAAAAAAAAAAAAATTATGAACACTCCTGTCTTGCAGTAACTTATATGATGACAAATAAAATCTGTTTTTATTACACTGAATAAGGTTTGTGTTGTTTAAATCTATAAGCAAACAGGCACAGGGAGGGTATGGGAAAATGATAGGGCGTAAAATTAGAGAAAACTGGGAAGTTTTATTCACATTCCAACAGAAGATACAACAGTAAGGGAATTCTAGGATGAATTGCAGTGGCTAATCCCTGGATGGAATGTGGTCAGCATGCCTGAAAACACTGTGACACCCCACACAATACATGCTGAGGGAGATGAAACCAAGGGTGGGGCAGAATGAAGACACCGTGGCCAGGCTCTGTGGAAACCTTTGCAGGGAGGGGAACTGGATGGTGCCTTGTAGATAATAAACTGTGTGGCAGCTGTCAGCCAAGGGAGAGAGGAGAAGTCCTGCTGCTGAACCAGCAAATCGATTGAAATAATTCTCCTCAGGTGAACTTTGCTCATTATAATCCCATTGTCATAACTAACTCACACCTGCATCCCAAAGGTATCCACCTCTAAGGTGTGATCACCCTTCACTGGGCATGCAATCCTTATTTTATTGACTGTATCTTTGAGAGCCAAGAGAGAGAATTTTACACCTCTGGGCTGCTCAGTGCAGAGTCCCCATGATGGGATGCTGACAGACTGGTCAAGCACAAGTGTCTCAGCTTTCCTGAGGCACCGACAGAATGATCAAACACAAAAGGTTTGAGGAAATCCTCCCTTTCTCATGACAGAGGCTACTGATAAGAAGAAAAACATAATTCAAAATAACTTGATAAAGTCTTAGGCCACGCTGATCGCTGACTGGGTAACAGAACAACAGAGAAGTAAAATCTCACAACGAACTGATGGAAAGATTTCTGGAAGCAAACGTGTATACAGAGAGACACTGGTTTATGGTGGAAAGATGTTTTCATAAGCAGGACCATTAGATTTAGTCTTGCATACTGAAATGAATATTCTAGTTGGATGCTGGCATAAAGCTGAACCAAATGAAGCATGAAATTACAGACAGGTATTCTTATACTGTTTGCTGCTTAAGTGCATCTGCATTTTTTCACCAAGAGTACTCAAATTACTTTATAAACACCAATATTCCATTTTACAGATGGGGAGGCTGAGATGCTGAATGGTGATGTTTTCTGTACAGGAATAACAAGCAGCTTAGTAACAAAAGTTTCACACCTAGTGGGGCTTAATTCCAACAGTGCTACCTCATGAGCCACACTCCTGAGTCATGACTACGCAAATAACTTCGCCAGTGGCGTGGGAGGAATTGTCAGCCAAGATCACCAACTCTGGTGTGTTTTTGGTTCTCTGACAAATCCTCTCTCTACATGTAGGTTGTCAAACAAAGAGCATTAAATTCCCCTTGTCGCAATGGGCAAGAGACTAGTGAACTGTTCTTGCAGAGCTCGAGCTAATCAAAAGGAGGTGGGTTTGGCGGGATTGTTCTGTTTTGTTCAAAAGACTTGGGCAGGTGGTCATGTTCTTCTCCATTCTATTCAGTGTCTGGTGTTAGTCCCTCTCACCTACTTTTATGGCAAGGGCATGAAAGCCACTTAACCATGGAAAGAAATAAAAAAGGATTTAAGAACTTAGCTTATTGGAGGCCACACTGCAACAGTATCCCAAATCTCGAATTTGACACCTAGAGAGCTGGGGGAGATGGAGAGAGTCATATTCAGAGTCCTTGTCCAGGGACCGTTTTCACTGATTAATCATTTACTGTAAAATACAGAAAATTATTTGGTACACAGAGCAGAATAAAACACTGATTCTAAGTTTATGAATGTTTGATTTTTAATACAGAAACAATTTTTTGCTTTTGAGATTTTTTTTCATTTTTTGTAAAAATATAAAGATACAATCTGAAAGATGTATGCATATAACAGTAAAAGAAGTAAATAAATAATCTTCCACATCCTAAGATGGAA
Source organism: Ptilonorhynchus violaceus (assembly GCA_013397565.1). NCBI lineage: Eukaryota > Metazoa > Chordata > Aves > Passeriformes > Ptilonorhynchidae > Ptilonorhynchus > Ptilonorhynchus violaceus. Next base: position 4,918,939 of record VZRJ01013354.1, on the reverse strand, counting down.
AAACCACCTAGAATTTTCCCAGTCTAAATCAGTGCTTTTCAGAGCCGAATTTTTGCAGTTTATTTTATAATAAACTTAAAAGGTGAAGTAGCCAATGGCATAGCGTAATGAAGGAGATACCTTCTTTGCTTTTTTTTGATTTGCAGAATTATTCATAATGGTGGAAAAAACTATGTTTCCTAAGAAAATTTCGTGTCAAAACCATGTTAAATAATAAAAATGTCTGGAGAAATGGCCCTGCAGTGCCTGTAGGGTGAGTAAAAAGACTTTGGGATTAATTAAAACACTACTAGCTGCTTCTACCAGCATGCATTCTCAGACATTGCAAAAATTCACCAGCTCTTATGAAATGCCAGCAGTAACCAAGAAAAAACAAAACAAAACAAAACAAACAATTTAAAACACACATGGGCGCACACACACACACACACACTCCCCAAAGGAATCATTTGCATCTAAAAGTAGTTTAAGAGCTCAAAGTTTGAGAGAGAATAGACTTTAAAGAAATAGAAATTTTATGTAATGAAATCTATTGAATATCAAATAATTTTTGACCAAAAAAAAGGATATCAGTAAGGTTTGCAATTGTCATTTTTGTGGAAAAAGTTGATTCCAAAAATGTGAGTGTAGAGCAATTTCTCTTTCTTTGCAATATTATTGGTGCTTCAGACTATGAAAAAAACTTTCTACTACTACTACTTTTTTTTGACCTAAATTTCCACCAACTAGAAAATGAATGGATCTCCAATGTCAACGAAAATCTTCAACCCATTATATTTCAACCTACAGGTATTCTAATTCCTGCACATTTCCCTCATTTCTTCATATGAAGCTCCTTCATCAGCACTTTCACATTATTAATTCTAGCTGATACCATCGCCTTTCATCTACTCTTCTGTGCATTGTCATTTACAAAATACCATATTTATGAATGCTTCCTTGTGAATACCCCAAATAAAGGTAGGAAAAGTATCAACCAGGAAAAAACCCAACTTTTTTAATTCAGAAAAAACCTAATTTATCTCTTATGAATCAGAACACTCACTTTTCAAAATATGAAGAGGAAGAAAATCCTAGATTTTATTCCCAGAGGAGGCTCTTAAATCAAAACAAACCTGAGCAGACTTAGATCTCCAGGGTGCAACAGAAGAAAAGAAAAATGAAATGAGATGAAATTAATACTCTTAATCAATTCTTTAAGTTCTTTGATTAAGCAAGACAATTGGTTTATGTGCTGTAATCATTTTGTCTTTGAGTACTACTCAACACCAGCGTGTCTACGTCCAGCATGGAGCAGCAGAACACTTGAGCACTGGCAAGAACATCTTCAGTGCTGTTCTCCCACAAATCCTGAGGTGTTCCTTTGAGGGAAGATGCAGCAGCACATGGCAGCACTACGCCTCTCACAGCACTGTCCTTGCCTTACTGGTGCCTGTTTTGCAGGAGTTCAGAGGCTGGAGACACGGGCTGAAATCAGAGGCCCGCGTATTCATCTCCTGAAGCAGGCAGGTTTTTCATCTCTAACTAGAATGTACTTGATAAAAGAAGCACACCACAGATGCCCCCTCAAGGCAGCCCAGAATTGCTGTCTGCCAATGGCACATAAGGTTTAATCAACATATGAGAAAGATGGAGGGAAGCATCTGCGGACCTGCTCTAGCCAGAACACAGACAATTTCATTCTTCTCAAGATGAAGCAATTCAGCAAGCAATCCCCCATTTTATTGTGGGGGAAATGCAAGGCAGCCAACCATCCCTAGTAAATCAAACTATCCTGAACTGCTCTCTGAAGTTACAGTCCTCAGGATTGGAGTCTGGGACCTGCCAAATTAAAACATTAAAATATTACTTAAGTAATCACCATTTTATAAATAGGTGAACAATTTCCCCAGTAGCCAAATCTCCACATGTGAGACAACAAGCAAATGTATCCATATTGTAGATGTTAACTCTTCTGTAGACATACCTCATTTAAGATGGCATCTTGTTGACATGCCAAGTCTCAAACAGCTGTACTATGACAAAGAATACTGGGTCATATCCTCAGCTCTGTAAATCATTGACTTCAACAGAAATAACTCAATGCACATCAGCTAGAGATCCAACACACTGTTTACTGCTGAACTTGCATAGATAGATGTGCTTTGAAAAAGCACTGCTCTTAATGTCCCTGTCATTCATTTCAGGAATGTATTTTCATGATGACTGGTCAAAGCAGGCTTTTTCCTTGCATTTTCCCTGCTTTATTGGTAGCTACTATGGGCAATTTTAATAATTTTAAAAGGTTTGTCCTCATCCTTCTTATAGACCCCCTTCGAGCATGGGGAGGCCACAATAAGGTCCCTCCAGAGACCTCTCCAAGCCTCTCCAGGTTGAGCATGTGCCAACCCAATGTACAGCTGGTATGCAAACATGACCATGAGTCAATCATCCTACTCCATAAACAGGGGACAGCCTGTTGAACTCTCCAGCATGGCAGCGGGCTGCACACCAGGATCTCCCCTTGACTGGGGAAGCCTCTCAAAGTTACTGCTTGAGGGTGAGAAATTCCTTGCTGCAACAGATTCACAGTGTGATTCACAGCATGTTAAATTTTGAAATCTTAGTTAAGTGGTATAAAGTATTGGTTGCAGGCATATATTCCTTTAGACACAAATTGCTGACCAAATCTCAGACTAAGTCTGGATCCAGCTGCTCCTAAACTCCCCTCAGAAAGGAGTTTAGAAAGCAAGGGGGTCCTTTCTGAAACTCATGACTCAGCAGGGGTTTCCCCCGACAGTATTTTCTGAGCCTGTCCTCTGTGCAGTAAACAATCAAGTGCACTTTGCCACTGGATCTTGTTAAACCCCTGCCACATTTACTATCAAACTTTGTTAAATCACTGTTTTATGTCAATAAACACGTTGCTACTTCTCTGTTACAAGTGAAGGCACGACTTCATCCACGACATCTGGGTGTAGGATCTCAATTACAATGCCTATTTTCAACAGACTACCAACTGAGCAATTAATTTGCTAGAACTCTTTTTGCCCAACCAGATGGATGTCTTAAAAAAAATTCTTTCAAGCAGCTGCAATGAAAATGTGCTCATGTGAATAGCTGAATCAGGAATAGGTGTAAAAAAAAAAAAACTACAGAAAAAGCAGACATCGAATAGAACTTTAACTTAAAAGATATGGATAAAACCAGTTAGTTTTGACATTTAACTCGGTTTCTTTTGGTTGAGGTCTCATGGGGACCTTTCAGCTGGAGCAGATGTTCAGAGCAGTGGTTTTGACAGCAATTGGTCAGGACAAATACATGTTGAACTCGAGTTTGGCTAACCCAGAGATATCAGCAACTGTGCCTGAGAAAGAAGATCTGGAAAAGTTTATGTGAAGGCGTTTATGTGTAAAAATAATATAAAACCAACCCATGGGCAGTTCTGCTTCAAAGGCTAATGTGAAAAATGAACAGCCAGAGTGCGGCAGAAAGTTATTGTGTGTGGCTTCCTTGGTTTTCGGGTTTTTTTTAAAGTAAAATTAATCTAGGGACAGGGAACAAAGTGAACCATAAACAATACAGTTCAACACAAAAGCGACATTCTCAATAAAAGGGGAAGGCTCCCAGTAACCAACCTTTTATTATTTAGGCTGTATAATTACAACACTGGTTTTCATCCAAGAAGCTGCAAAAAAAGAATAAATTAATGTAACTTTTTAAAGCAAGCATTGTTACCTTTATTCTGGTGGAGGACAAAATACTGCACAGCATGATAAGGGAACTATTCATATGCGTTCAGAATTTACATAATATCTGACAGTGATGAGTTTTATCAGATTTCAATGTGCTCCAAATTTACACAGTCATAAAAATATCTGAAAATACAGTCCCAGTTTATGGACTGTTTATGGACACCTTGTTTCATTGTTGCAAGCAAACAAGGCCTCACTTGTGCAAACTAAACATGCACTAAAGGTGATTAGAGAAATAAGCCACACTTGATACTCTAGGCTTTTCTGTATGCAAGAGATGATATCTTTTAATTCATAACCCAAAACATAGGAAAACACTCCTGGTGTGCAGACACAAAGCTGATTAAAGAGTCAGACTGTCGGTGGAGCAGTTTACTGGTAATTAGTTAACCGAATAAAAAGAAGTTGATCACTACAGAGCAGCCTCCTGTGAGTTACAGTCACCTTTGTACTTGGACTAAATTTGCCAAAACCACAGAAATATTCCAGTTTGTAAAGTAGAACTGTCAAGAGTTCAGGGGCTACAGTTAAAGAGAAGAAAATTATGAATTTGCCACCAAGTGTAGACACTTAAAAGGAAATGAACACAGAAGGAAAAACAACCTCAGGAAGTTTGTGGGAGGGAAAAAAAAAAATCTTTACTCGGATAATAGCCCTGAAATTCAAGAAACAATTCACTGAAACATGCCAGTTGTAATTAGCCCTATAGAGTTTGGGAACGAAAGGGCTGGTGGAGTTAGATTGTATTCGGTACAACAGGCAAACAATGCTAAGAAACAGAATATGAATAGTAGACTGTTTTGACAGAGAAACCAGGAATATACAGGAGCAACAAGCATTCAAGCTACCAAAAGATCATGTATTCATTACTGGTGAGTAGCAAGTTTACTTACCTAACTTTCCTTAAGGTGCTTGGCATAATTCATACTGAGACCGATCTAAAGTGTCATAGCCTGACTGAGAATGATCATGAGGTGACGGGAATGACAGATTCTGATTATATTGAGCACATGACACTACATCTTAGAAGAAAAGAAAAAAAAGGAACTTAGGCCGAAATGTTCCCACTTGTGTGCCTTAGATTGTCACCAACAGAAATCTGTACTTTGGCATCAAAGTCTAAGTGGCTTTATTTCATCACTCACAGCTACTAAAGGCTTTGAAGTGAGACCAATAGAAGATTCACCACCTCCATAAATCACAACGTTTTTATTTGCACATCTATTTTCAGTATAAAACCTTAATGAAGAAAAAAACTCCTGAAACAGGAAAGTGTCCTCATCCAAGTTTGTCCTCAAACATATGATGCACTTAAAAATTGAAACAAAAAATGCATGAGGGTATTTTGTAGTACTTATGAAATTGCTTCCAAGACAAACACAGAAATCAAGTCAGGCCTCTAGGTGAAAAATCACACTGAATTAATTAAATTTCAAATGTTAATATGTAAACATGTAGCATAGATATGCTGTGAAGGATTACAATATTCCAGATACTTCAAGACAGTTCACAATGCATGAGACATAAAATAATCTTCTAGTTATCCACGGCACAGGTGGAGTTTTGTTGCTAGAAGAACTGAAAGTATAGTAAGAATCAACCAAAATATATAACTCTAGATAAAAGTTTACAAAATCTATTTCTTAATAATAATAAGAGCACTGAACTAAATAGGTATTCATTTAGATGTTGTTTCCTTCATATCTAATAAAACATTAGATATCTCCATATGAGAGGGATTGATATACATTTAATTTCAAAGTGTGGTGTCTATGTACAGACCTGTGTCAGTCACAGTAGACAGGTTTCCAGCTTCCACACCTGCTTCCTTTCTGCTTGGAATAAGTCACAAATACAGTTAACTTTTACAGGATTGCTTCTCCATGCATTGGGTATTGCTAGAAGCAGAAGCAGTGACATCTCTTCTCTTGGGGGAGAAGCTTTTTTGTTTGGTTTTGCATTCCAAGGAGGTTTGGATACCTATCTATCCAAACAGGCAGGTGCTTGGCGAACCTTACCCTAAGAATGGCTGGTACATCTCCCTACAGTAATCAGAATGCAGAGATTAACACTCATTTGCAAGGAACATAATTAATACAGTAGAAATCTTTGTTTAAATGTTGCCTTGGCTGAGCACGTTGGAAATTAATGTCACATTGAATTCTTGCAGTTGATGCTTTCATTTACATTTGACATGGGACTCAGATCCCTTGTAAGAATTTTGGAAAGCAGCGTGTGCGTCTTTATTTTTTAAAAAGACATTTAGTATTTAAGGGTTTTTTACCCCAAGTTTCAGACTTGGCAAGGAGTTGCAGGCCTCTCTGATTTCCATTCCTACATTTGATTTATTAAAAATACTCTAGATATCGTTTAATTTACTTGCAAATTTTTATTATTTTTTTTTCACCTGCCTTTAAACGGAAAACCGGTACACTTGAAAGTTATTTCCACAGCAGCATCTGCAAATATCTCTGTAACCTCTGTCGACATTCTAGCTGTAATTTCTTGCAGCAGTATTTCTTCAGGCACCATAGTTGATATGCTTGCAACTTCTTTAGTAACAACTGCTTGAAAGGAATAATTTTTCTTTGCCTCTCCCAGGTCTGAGTAAAGAAAAACCCCAAAGTCACTAAGTTTTCCTAGATCAATTTCATTGTGTATTTACAGATAAAGAATGTGAGAGCAATTGTAAAAAGAAAGCAGCTTGAGTTGAGTCTCTGGTACACACTATTTGCGTAGCAGAGACATGTATTATCACAAAACATTTCTTAACTTACAGTATTTGAGATTCTCTTGTATATTTAATCAAAAATCGTAAGAGTCTTGCAACCAAGAAAGAATCAGTTAAGCGAGTCTAACAGGAATTCAGCTTTTTGGATGATAAGGTCCTCACAAGATCAAAGACTTACTCAAAATACAGGCTTCTGGCTTAGAATATGACTTGAAACCGAAACTCTGTGGCATGTTCAGATCCATGTCATTTAGCAGCTTCCCAAAAGGAAGGTTTTATGAATAACTTGAAATAGTGATTCAGTCCTGCAATGTACAATCAAAATACTTCAGTAACTGCTGGAAATGCAACATTCAGATTCTGTTTTATTGTGGTCCTGATAATCTGGGTAGTCAAAATATAAAGTGAAAAAAATGCTCATTCGTCAAGATATGTCTTTTTAATGTTAAGTACTATAATTGGATGGAAAATATTTCCTCCCCATGGAAATTCTTCATTGCTTCACATGACACTTGTGACATTTAAAAAGATAGAAGTGACTGCCTGGATTCAATTAAAAGCACAGACTTAGAATGAAGACTTCAATGCCATAGACAACTCTTCTAACCATGAATTTTCTGAACATTTAATAAGTAAGTCTTCTCTCTTAACCTATATGTTGTAAAATTCACAATATTTGGCATCTGTGAGCCTCCAAATAAACCTATCTTCTTTCCGCATTTGAACATACATGCAAATTAGGCTGTGACAAACAAGGTTAATTTTATCTGATGTAAAGTAGTTTGGACTGAAAGGTATACTGCAGATATTTTCCATATGAAAATACTTACCAAGAAAAACTTATGTTTCATGAAATGTACTTTAAATTAAATCCAAACTATAGTATAAGAAATTGCTCTGCTACCTTCAACTGAGAAATAACCTCTTAATGATTTTTCATATGTAACATCATGAAGCATTATAAAATACATTTTATGTATATGTTACTAATTTGCCAGATTTTTTATTAAATTGCTGATTAAAAAAGGAAAAAATTCTAATTTACTAAGTTGCAGGTTAGTAGTACTCCAAGTTTAAAACACATTTCTAAGATAATTAATTCTGATTAATAAATAACTTTCTATGAAATGATTAATCTCTTGATTATTTTAATTAGAATTTGCCAAATGTACATTATTTCTACTACTTGAGTAGGCAATAAATTATATATGCACTTAGTTTTATATGGCTTACAGGCTTGACAAATTGCTTATTCAGAATGACTAACTAATCTATCACTTTTTTAGCAAAGAGTACAAAGTGTAAAAAGAATCCTAATAAATTTACTAAACACTGTCTATGTACAGAATGGAATTAAACAAATTAAATTAAAACTTCATTTGCACACATGGTTAAGCAGGAGAATGTTCTCAGGGTACTAGAAATTTGCAACAAAATGCAATGAACCTAATAACTAATTGTTTCCACCTTCTAGAAATTTCTGCATTTTAAAGTAATTTCTGACACAAGCTCTTTTTGCTTTTCTGGGACACTTGTTCAATAAAAGCAGCACAAAGAACAGAAGTTACTCCACCCTAAGCCTGCAGCGCAGGACTATTTTTCTCTCCCTATTTCATTTACCAATGCACAGACCAAATTTAGCTGAGCTCCAGAGCTCTTTCTGGGGGTCTGATTGTGTAGCCATATTGATGAGAAAAGAAGGATTTGGATATGTTTAAACCCATAACTAAACTTTTTTTTTTTTTTTTTTACAGCTTGTGTATCTCCTAATGGCATGCTCAGGAACCTGGTGAAAAGTATTATGTGGACAAGTCAGCTGTACAGCAAGGGAAGCAGAAGACTTCTGCAATATATAATTCTCACCCAGAGGCCTGGGTTAACATTTCCTGTAAGGCACATGCATGAATACCCACTTACGCAAACAGATTCTGCAAGGGAAATATAAAAATGCCTCTCCATCACAGAGGTTTTTTTTACTTTGTGCCACCACTGGGTTGGAATTCTCCTTCAAAACATGCCGTGTTGCCTGAGGTTACAAAAAGGGTCAGAAATGCATACAGATTTTAATTCAGCTCTATACTTCTTGTTAAAATTAAACCAATATTGACACCTTTTATTATACAGACTCTTTAAAATCGGAGGTGAGAATGAGGATATTTACATGTTTTCTCTCCCACATTAGCACTTCGTTTGTTGTGCAGCCTCAAGAATTTAGGTCTTTGAGGAAGCCAGCAGTTCAATCCCTGCAAAGCATATAAGCTCCGATCCCAGGCTAAAGAATAAAGGACCATGACACAGCTGTCATGACTGGACTCTACAGGATTTCTAATCTTCCAGGAGTCTGCCTAATAACTGTTTGCTTCATTGTCTCACAACTACAATTTGGCCAACGATATGAGAGCAATTTTGACATCTACCCCTTAAAATCCATTATCTCTCTGCAACAGTGTACAAAACACTGAAACATGCAAAGCAGAGGGAAAATCAATAACAGCCGTATAATGATATTATTCCAAGCATCTATGCTAAGTCTGCTCATATTCTTTTCCATCCTCAGTTTGCTATCAGCTGTTATCAACAGCCTGCTGAATACCACAGGAAGTGGGAAAGTGAAGATGATAAATGCATACAGCTTTCTCTGTAAGTGGGCAATATTTGAACTTACTGATGGAATAACACTGAGATCAGCAGGCCTCTCTTTATTGCTGAAGAGTTTCTTGCATGTTTACAGCACAAGAACTGATAGCAGTGAGTATTTTCCACATTCTATAACAGCAGTCCATCACAGTACATCATTTGTATTTATGTAACTAGCGGAAAAAAAAAAAAAAGCCAAAAGTGTTTGGCGAGGTTTGAAAGCTGTTTGTATCTTCATGGGGAATAGGTTGATGAAACAGTTCAACACTGAAATAAACAAAGTATAATTACACAATTTTAAGGGCAGAAATCCTATGTTAATGACAAATAGACACAGTAGAACCTGAAGTTACAAGAGGAAACTTCAGCTCTGTGCTTACTCTTTTTTATCTCTAGAGATAGACAGCTGTTGACATGGTTTGACCAAAATGTTAGCAAAAGCACTAGCAAGCTAATTGCCTGGATTGTCCAGATATCTGCCTTTTACTGAAGTGATTTAGTTTCTTTTTATTTGCACACCTCAACACTGTCTGAGCTTATTGAAGCTTCTCTATTTAGAGGACATGGTCTTTTAGGCCAAAACTTTGCCTCTCACAGCTAGCAAGGGAGCCACTTCTTAAGCATTACCTTCGTACTTCTGCCAAACTTTAACCTACACAAGAGCTTCAGTACTCATCTCCCTGCAGTGTCTTTCCCCAGTGTTTTCCTCTAAAGCTTGGTGATGGAAAGAACAACTTTCTTGTTAGCAGCTCAGTCATCAATGGCCAGAGCTCAACCACATTTCTTCTATCTCGCTTCTTTCTTCTTTTCTTTCCTAGATACAAGCTTCTGCAGCACGTGGATGCTTCCTTACAGCATAGGCTTCCCTGCTCATCATTAGTGTGGCTCCCATGCTCAGACAGCTCTCTTTAATCTTTGCTGTGCGAAAGCACCGCAATTATCCCTCCCATTACATTTCTGTTCTCAGCCTTTGGCTCCCCTCTGCCACTTCTTTTCACTTTTTTCTCTTTACTTCCCTTGCCCATTGATGTTCAGCATTTCTTGACGCATTTCTGATGCACAGAAGTCTCATCTTATATCTTAAGATCCCTGTTTTGTGAAAACAAATTAATCTGCATAGAGCTGGATGACTTTGAAGGTAATAAAGGCATTTAAAGAAGGAGCAGAAGGGTAAGAAGAAACAGCTTGATAGTGACAACTTTTTGACCGCTGTCTCCACAGAAAGGAGGAAAGGTTCCAACACAGTGATTTTATAGTCCAAAAATATTTTATGTTTTACCATCCTTAGAAAATGATTATTAGGATACATCCTGTTGGACATTGTAATGTGTCATCAGTATGTACCCCTTTTGCTAGGGAGGTTGGTATTCTGCTATATCCCGCTGGTGAATATGTGTTAAAATTTTCCTTTTCATGAGTTGCACAGGATGTGAGTGTGTTGGGGCCATGACCTAGAAATTCCAATTCTTTTGTTTATGCAGTTAAAGACCATTCATTTTGTTTGGAAATTCCCAATTCAGTCCTCGGTGTTTTGGTTCTGTCTCTTCACTCTCACACAGTTCACTTAACCTATGCCTGATTCCTTGTATACAGAGAGCAACATTTGTAAGGAGCTGTGGTATTATTTGTTAGACCAACTGATACATCCACAAAACACAGATCATCTTTCATGAAATGTCTTTAATTTTTATCTGACTTTTCACAACTTATCTCAAATAGGATATCCTTTCAGATATTGTTTTAGTTATATCTTTAGAACATCTTGTCTACACTATTTGTACCACACCAAACACAAACATTCATGCCTAGAGGAATATGGACAGGATAAAAAACCCTACTGTTTAAAGTGAAAGTCCATTTTTTTCATGCTTCTGTTCAAAGAAGAAGAAAGCACCAGCTGGAAAACAAAATTCTGCTAAGCCAGCTTGAAACATTTGTACTTTGTTCTTTGAAAATATGCTGTCTTGGAAACACCGACTTAAGGGATATAGGAAGGAAAGAAAAGAACATTGGAAACTAGATGAGAAGGAAGATGTACACATCAGTAATTTATAGACATGTGTTTAGTTTGGTCAGCTAGCTTGGATCCAAAATTTCTGCATGACAGTTGTCCTGTGAAGAGCCCATGGCTCTCTGAAATCCAAATGCAGAAAGGAGAGGAGTCACCGTTACATTTTGCTATTGCCTCAAAACGGAGTATCTCTTGATATGGCATAAACTGGTGGCACAAAACAGTTCTGAGTCTGACGAGGTTTGTGTCAGGTCCCATACTGCCATAATTTTGGATATTGCTGTCCAGGTATTATCAGTCAGTCATTCCAATGGTTTTACTTGGATACTGCTGTGACATCTGCCTATCTCCTAGACTTTAATATTCAGCTCTGTGAAGCAGGGAAGGACATTCTCCAAAGGGCTCACAGCTCCTAGCAGCACAAGGAGGTTTAAGTGACTTTCCAAAGATCAAGCAGCTCTGTGGCAGAATAGGGATAGTTGCAACTGGGGCTTTCCAGAAGAGATAGGTACAAGCAGAAAACAGGAATCCCTGCTTGTAACATTTTGGGACAACTTCCATGTCACCTAGGGTAATTGTTTCAGGAATTCTGTAGCCATATAATCCCATAAAAACTTGCCAATCAGTTGGTATTAAATGGTCTCTCTTTAGGATTCAGCAGCAGATGCCAGAACATACTCTCTGAAGCACAAAATTATTTGAAAATATTTGGATTTTTTTCACTGATGAAACAAGATCTGCCTGATAAAAGTCACAGGGGTACCAATGAGGGAATACCTTGTTAGGGGGGGAATGGCTCACAAGACCCTTTCACAAAAGACTCCTTATCCTTTCAGAAAACATATTGAATTAATAACCACTATTTCAGAAATGCTTAGTATCAAGCAACCTGTCCTTGATTCTGTATAAGAGGGAGCTCAATGATGCAGATAATTTTTTGGTTATCATCCAGGGTAACAGAGCTCTATTTAAAATATTTAAATCTATTTAAATATTTGGTATGTTTTTTGTTTGTTGGGGCTTCATAATAAATACAGCATAATAATTGCTTTTTCTAAACTCACTTGCAAATTAAATAACTCACTTGAGATATATTTTTAGTTTAACACATATATGATTCCCTTGCTCACTGTGCCCTTTCTCAAAAACTTCCAGTCCCTAAGGAAAAGCTGTGTTCTAGCATTGAAAGAGGTGTGAAAAGTACACTACCTCTAATGAAACATTTGATTTTGAAGTATATTTTAAATGTAAAATCCCTCTTGAAATGAAATTATGACCTTTTGGAAGCTGTGCTGGATTGGACAGATTCAGCTAAAAATTAAATTACCCACCATTAGAGCAATCTTTCTGTTGAATGCACTGCTTAAAGCAGCCCTGAAAGAGCATAACAGAGAAATAAACACATCTCTTGCTTCAGAAGGAGGTGATTTAAAACTTCTTTCACTCCTTCAAAGCTCAGCTCCTTGTAGAGTTGAACAGTTCTAAGTTGCGAGGAGGGAGCATCCTTGAAGTCTACTGAGTCTTAAAGGGAGCTAGGGAGATCGTTGGCATTTCAGAAATAAGCACAGCCTTTCTAAGCAGAGGCTTCAAAGTGGACAAGACAGAATGCTTTACCTTCTTTGCAATATTCAACTGCTACAAGAAACTATATTTCTTATTGATTTTCATCAACTCCACTCAGCTTACAGATCAAACCCTGAGCATAAGGGCTATTTTGGAAGCAATTATTAAAAATAATATTTCCCTGGAGTGTAAGAGTGCATTCTAAACTATTGCAGTTATTTATTTCTTTGTTACTGTCTCTGATTTTTTTTTCTGTGAAGTCTTTCACAATTTTATCAGCCAGACCAGCAAGCAGTGAGTGAATATGTGTCTCCACACAACACAGAGTATTAAGTCAGAACAAAAAAATCTTGGAAGAGAGGAATGGCTTCAACCTACATATGCACGCCATCATGACAATGAATATATCTTAAAGATGGGTAATGGGAATCACAATGGTATTGTGATTAAATTGTATATTGCAATTGCTATATATTTTTCTAAGTGTAAATTAATATTGTTTTATGCAATAAATTCTTTCTCTCCTCAGAAATCCCATGTAACAACCAGTGTCTTTAAATAAGTCAATTTGGTATTAAACATAACACCCTCCAAATGTGAAACATCTAGAAGAAACTGGTCAGTGAATATTGAACTCTCAAAATGGCTGTGAATAAACAGATTAAAAAGAACTCAAAAGGTTTAAAAACAGATCAAAGGAGATAAAACATAGCAAAAAAATTTCAAATCTTTTGTTTGAGATTTTATGATCATTAAGCTAATAATTAGCATAATTATTAAGTTAATAATAACATAAGGCATGAATGACAGTCCTGGTGAAATAACCTTGTGCCTGCTGGGAGCTGACTTATGGACATGCCTTTTTCCCCCCATCATCTGAAGCAAACTGGACAGCAGTACATTGCAGTTTTTGAATTGATTCTGTTATATTTTCAAAGGCACTCAGTACCCCCTTTATGTCCACTAAATTTTATGGATTATTAATAATTATTATAGTATATATTGCATAATTAATATACAATACACTATTATATATTAATATATTGTATTTTTATTTAATTAAAGTATTATTGCTTAAATAACAGATGACACTGTAACTTTGGGCATAAATATATTATCTAGCTAATTTAATCTGTTTATTTTATTTCTTGGAATGCTAGACTAATCTCGACAGGTCTAGGCAGCAATTTTTGTGTGCAGTGTCTAAAGCAAGTTCTTAAGCAAATGCTACCACTTTTCAAAAAAAGTAATTTATGGGAAAAATGTCTCTGCATGACCTAGAGTTATTGTTTATTTGTTTGATTTCTTGCCAAGTAATGGGCCATAATTAAAGTAAGTTCTAGCTTGTTGTATGGGAGGGGGAGAGTTTGTGAACTTCGGATCTGGTTTATTTATCACAAGCCTGATAATTAATTCATTACCTAATGTAGGTCTTCTAAAAAATAGTTAAAATAAAAGTTCAAAGTCTGTTAGACTTTTGAACAAAGTCCTCAGCATCACTCCACTGAAGCCAATGCAGAAGAGCATCAAAGGGGATTTGCAATCTGTGACTCGGTTTTCATGTAAATTCCCACCTCTGTAACTAGCAGCATATACTGCTTGGGGCTTTTTGTTTATTTGATTATTTATAACAATAAAATAAAATAGCATAGAACTAGATTACTTTTACATTGTTTTGAGAGTGGAACATGGCCTCATTCTTTCAAGACCTTTGACTTAGTGTTGGTTCAAATTAATTATGTGGTGTGACTAAAATTGCTCTCTAGAAGAGAACAAGAAAGAGGTGAAAAAAAGTGACTCCAGCTCCTCAAAATTCTAGTTTTTGAGACAGCACCCCAGACTTTTGGACAGTGTTCATTGGTTATTCCCGTCACTGCTGCCAACTACTTACAAATGTATCCTGACAGAGAGATTGTTTTAAGAGAGAATTACGTAAACATCTCTTGTCGATATGGTTGCCCAAGGGATTTAGGCTGCCTATACAGTTGTGAAAGGAGGACTTCACATTGCTGACCATTTGTGAATTGTCATGCCTTAAACGTAAATAAAAGGAAACCAGAAGTTGTCATTGTAGTCTACTTTCTGCCTTATCTGTTTATCTGTAAGACAAAACAAACAACATTCAACCTGAGAACTTGTCTAGTTTCATTTAAGGAAATCAAATACTCAGCACTGCTTTTAGTAAGTAGGTCAGAAAATTCCCCGGGGCATCCAGCATGCATTTTGTGTAAACATGAGTTGTTAGGCAAATGAACTAAAAAAATGGACACAGCAGATTTTAGCATTTACATCATGATCTCTTCTTGGAATGAAAAGGAAACAGAAGATATTATAAGAATCTTACCACTATCTTGGCTCAATATTCCTCTTCCATGATGTGAAAGAGTGTCTCAGAAATCTCAGGCTTTATAAGCTTTGGTGTAATATCAGAGTACATTTCTTAAAGCTTTGTCTCTGTCACACTTCACCTCAATTGACACAGGCTTTGGATATTAGCAGCCCATTTGAAGGGGGGTCGAGCTCAGCTTTCACACCCAAAGCATCCGGAGAGTTTGTGTTCTTCCAGGTGCTCCTGGGTTGTTAGTGTCTCTTCAGGAGACAGGGCATAAATCCACAGGTCATTAAAGCTTTCATATCCCAAATCAGGACTCATCAAAGTTCTCAGTCTCCCACACATTGTAGGGTTGCCACTGACTGGTAGATACAGGGGCTTTGATACTTTTTCCAGCAGCTGGATATTGTGTGGCTAAAATGACTTCCCTTCTTACTCCAGAAGAGGTTAATGGAAAATTATTAGAGACGTGAATTTCAAACTATGACCCTCTCCTCAAAATGTTACTTCTGATTTGTATGGGCTTTGGTGTCATCCAAATCGAGTCCAGCTCTCTTTGGATTTGGGTGTTGTTGGAAGCTGTGAATTTTCACCAGGGAGAAGAACTGCTGTGGGTAAGCATTTGCAGAGCTAAGCCTAAGTCTTGCTTCTAATTGAGTTGACTTTATAGCATCACCCTAGCTTCCACCAAACTGGATTCTGAACACAGTACAATTAAATGCAGTTTTTATTATGCTCATTCCTTGGTAATTTACTAAGAAATTTACTCAATGATAAACCCATTTGACTGTCAGTATTTTGGTTTGATATCTAGATTTTTTATTTTCTGTACATTTTGGTCCTGTTGTACAGTACCAATTTGAGATCTGCTTGCAGGTTTATTGTACTAGGTAGAGTCATTCTTTTTCTTGGAAACAGTTTCTTAAATGTGAATTTCTGAGTAATAAAAGTTGTTTGGAATATACTTTGGTGCATGATACATTCTCTTTGTATATACAACAAGCATCTTCTCTGAAGGTCTTCCAAGTTACACAAAGAAATGTATCAATTCACAAAAAAATACCCCAATTTGGGACGCCTGAAGGAAAATATCTTTTGTCTCTCCATCATTTAGACAGTTTCATATGAGTTAAGGATGTGAAGGCATAAAAAGCTGAAATGTTTCACAAGGAATGCATGTCCAAAATAGCATGCAAACATTTTTCCTGATAGTGCCAAGGTCATTTATTGCCTCAAAGAGTGCTTCTCTTCTAGAGCATCACAGAGGTGAGAGACCAAATTTTTCCACAGCAGTGAGTCCCTGCATTTTCCTTTTGTATTTGTCCTTTCACAGACGGAATGATTTGCAAAACCATACCCCATTGGCTCTGCCTGCATTTGACAGTGACATATGCACGTTGTTTTGTTGAAGGATACAATTTTTTTTTGCATTCTGGCTTTATTAAAGAGCTTTGTTCCCTCTAAGACAGACAGCAAACAGTAGCTATATCGAAGCTGTAAGTGTTGAAACTGAACAGTTTTTTAGTTTGTTATGTTTTACAGGGGGTGCTCAGAAAACATGTCTTTCTGAGTAGATGGGTACAGTTCTTGAAGTTGATTTTCAGTGTGTCTGCTCCATTTCACTTTCTTTTCTTGTGAATGCACAACTGTTGACTAGCCTTAAAAGTCATGTCCTTTTCCAAGCCACATGACATCAACATCTACTGAGCTCAGCCATTTAGTAATGTGTTCTACCACAATTCTTACTTTCTGGCCATCTAGAATGATGCATATAAGCACAATTTAAAGTTCTCCAGGATTTTTAGGCAGCCACAGGTCCTTCTGCACCATTGCATAGCTCAGCAACAGAATAAGACGTCAATAATTACCCCTCCTTATTGCCAGTAACAAACCATCTGTGTGATGGGTTAGAAATTCATTACATGGATCCTTATAATTAAGTAAAGCTTCTTCTAATGGAACTTAATCTCATCAAACTTGGAGAGAGCTATTGCCCCAATATATGACACCAATTGAAGCTCTGCTCCCTAGAGCATGGAATTCCCCCCTCAGCATTATAATAGGTAGGTTTGCACTGTCGTTCATTACCTCTATTGTCATTGACCTGCTAATTGAACCCTTTGCCAAGCGGGAATAATGTAGTAGCTAACCGATAAAACACTAACTGTTCAGAAAGACAATAGGATAAAATACATTTTGTCTCTGTAATGAAGCTGTAATTAGGTGCATTACAATTCCATACCTATGCATAATAAGGGCATATAACCATAAGCAAGCTGGGAAATACACCAACTTTAATTTCTAGACAAGTCTTAACAATCAAACATTTTCAATGATGAGCACAGAAAGCAGAAAAATATTTTGTAAGTGTATGGCTTGGGTCATTGCTGTGCCCTTCCACCTCTTTCATGTTTACTTCCAGAATTTGGCTTAAAGAGTCTGGCCATATTACTATTTGTCCCTTTATTTGCCACAAATCAATTATTATATGCAAATTGATGCATCATATGTGTGATGAAAGGTAGTTGGGTCTTCCCACGTATCCTCCCTGCCCCACACACCCCCTCTGCCTTTCTGCTGTTCCTGATGGGCAATGTGGTTTGGCCTTAGATAAGAATACTGGCATTGTTTGGCTCCCAGGTGTTTCCATCTCCTACATTTACCCCAAATACATACTCTTATGTACTGGGTTTCCTTTTGCTACAAAAAATGCAGATTCCCCTTTTTTAGAGGAAAAAAAGGTACCCTTTTTTCCAGGGTAGAGATTCAATCCTAGCTGCTGTTTGTAATATGCTTTTGAGACACTTGGAGAAAAGCCAGTTTGTAAATGCTAAGTATCATTATTTATTCTCTTTGCTATTGTAACATTTTCCCATCACTTTAGAAAAGCAGCCATATTTCCCCTCTGAAACAAAAGCTTCCATATTAAATTTATCTATTCTATGCTTAAAAAGCATCTAACATTCCGGGAAGAAAAGAATAGAAATGTCACAGAGTAAAATACAATCTCTTCTTTGTGGAAATTTGTCATATTCTATCTGCATCCTACATCTACATGTGAACAGACATCAAGTATTCATCATGAAACCATTAGGCCTTCGCAGGATGAAAGGAAGTATAAATAGTTTGAAAAATGAATACAAATACACATGCACAATGTGTGTTTTTCTCCAGCATGATGTATGGTATTTTTCTGCTCTGCATTAGTTCAAAACGTGAGCACATTAAGGGCTTAAAGAGCTGGAAGCATTCAAAACTATTCTGATTGGAACCAGAACTAGATCAGAAATACAAGCAGGCTTTGAGCTACTGTACCTTAACTCCAGCCAAACTCAATGAACCCTTTGTGAGGTAATTTAAAGTGCACGTGTGAATCCCTGCTTGCCCGAGACAGTCCTAAGTAGCCAGAATTGTAGACTCCCTATGTGCTTATCATCTCATCCAGACCAATTCTTTAGCCCTCTCTTACAGAAAAAAAAATAATAATTTCTCATCCCAGATCTTCAGAGCATGACTTAATAAGTGTCTCACCTACTTTAAGCTATATCCCTGTAGTCATACCATAGTTGCTATGCAGAAGTGGTTGTATAAGAATATCAGCACCCCAGCTTATCTAGCAGAATGACATCAGTCTTATCTTGTTCTAAACTCTAAACAAAATGTGTCAAACCTGTAAAAAAATTAGGTCAACTCTTCTGTTTCAAAAGCCTTTTTAAAGAATTTATATTGGTGGAAAGGTATAGGGCGTTCAGGTGGAGGAGAATCCCCCCCTTTAATTGCTGTCATATTTGCGTCCATTCTGATCAAATGTTTGCAGTCCTACTGTTCTGGAATGGATGAACAGCAGTTCATTTTGCTTTAGTGATTTTATTTCCCATATCTGAAAATGGAACACATAGGAAGCAATCTACCACCTACTAGGAAAAAATAGTTTAGAGACAGTCATCCACAACATCTGCAAAAGGTAAGAAATGTGAAGATTATCCTCTAAAACACACTGCCATGTGTATGAAACCGAGATTCATTGTGACCTTTTTACAGCTAAAAGTTTTAACTACCTTCAGTAATATGCCATCTGATATTACAAAAGATTACATGGCAATAGCAACTGCTGGTGCTCATGTTAAGATTATCTAATTATTACTTGCATAGTATTCAAAAAATACTTTTCTTAAAGTGCATTTGAAATGTGACCTTGGAATTAACTTGACCTTCAGTGTAAATAAACTGACATTTCCGGTTGCCTCTGCTGTGGAAGTGTTGCAAAGGGCTTGTCTGCTCTCCACCCACACTTTATTATCTCCTCTGAGAGATCACACCTGTGCATGCTCTTCTTACACTTACATTTTCTATGGGAAACAATACATTTACAAGATAATAATCAAGAAATCAAACTCCTTGGAGTTTGGTATTCTCAAGTCTGCAGCACTGAAAATGTTAAGTGAAACCCGGTGTTACTCAGTGATGCTGAGTGTGTCCAGTTTAAGAGATCTCTAAGATTCATATTTTCTGGACAATACGAGCTCAGAACTTAAAACAGCTGAAGCCAGGTCTGCAAGGACATCAGACTACTAATCAGTTAAATAATTACAGGTGCCAAATTCAGCAAACTCTTACTTCACCCAGATCATGAGACAAAGTTTGGTTCTTTACATGTTTTATCCATTAAAATAGCAGCAGAAAGCAAGTTATATTTCAAATGTAGTATTGTGCTTCTGTTTCCTTGATGATGGAAGAAGCAGTGGAAGATAATTCCTTTGTCCACAACCATAACCTTCTTAGTAGGCATCCTCTCTTGAAATATGTTCGTGCTTTCCCTCACTGTTGTTCCTTGTCTCAGACATATTTCTCAAAGCTATGCAATTCCCACCTCAGTGTCTGGGTTTGGGTAGAGCCTTTTCCTCTTATGAGCAATTGGTTACACAGCTGAAGGATCTTGAACAGAGTTACTCTCTGTTATGCCTTGGTTCAAAAGAGGTCTTAGACTCCCCAGACCACAAGGTCTGCCTCAACCCTTGTCCACAAAGAATAAAGAACGAGCGTCAAGGGTGACTGAGCCCTAGAACAGCTCACCCAGAGAAGTTGTGGAGTTTACTTCTCTGAAGATATTCAAAACCTGCCTGGATGTGATCCTGTGCAGCCTGCTCTAGGTGAACTGGCTTTAGCAGGGGTGTTGTAGCAGATGATGTCCAGAGATCTCTTCCAACCCAAACCGTTCTGTGATGACTCTATGATCCTGTGGATGTCTTAAAAGGATTGTGTTAGGCCTTTAATGTACCAATAGGCTCTAACTGTCTGAAGAGCTTCATCTGGGACTTCCACACACACTCTCTTCCCCTGGAGCTGTGAG
Organism: Ptilonorhynchus violaceus; assembly: GCA_013397565.1. NCBI lineage: Eukaryota > Metazoa > Chordata > Aves > Passeriformes > Ptilonorhynchidae > Ptilonorhynchus > Ptilonorhynchus violaceus. The sequence continues at coordinate 4,898,581 of VZRJ01013354.1, read as the reverse complement.
CTCCATATAAGTAGAGTTCCCGGACTCTAAGCCTGGTCTGAGCTTTGCTGTAGGTGGCTCTATGCCTGCTCCTGCTCTCTGCTGAGCATGGCTTGCTCACTATTCTTTCTGAGTTGTTTTCAGACCAGCTTTTTCACCTTGTCTTTCTCTGCAGGTCACTGCCTGTCACTGTCACTGACTCTACATAGATACTGTGGGATTGTGTCCTTGCCAGTGAGGCAACTATACCTGCACTTCAGGTCTCCTAGTTTGCCTTGCTTGGTGGAGCAAGCAGTGATCTCAAATGACAGCCACTAGGTTATTTTTTGTTAGTAAATACAGCAGCTAATGGCAAAAAAGACCTATTTTAAAGCTACTGAGTGGGGTTCTTGCAATATTTCATATTAACAGCTCTCCATTCGTAATTGTGTTTAATTTCAGGTCAGCATAATCTCACTGAGTCACTCTGTGAACCACCTGGTCCCTTTTACCCGCTGAAATGGACTGAAAGCATTTGTAAAATTTCTGTTCTGGGGTAGCTTTACTCATTAACTGCTCTGCTCTCATGTTGCAAGTTCTAGGTGCAAGATTACCTTTGTAATATTTCTTTTGCAATGTATGAGTGAGATTGCCAAGTAGCAAAGAACTGTTTCCCTCTGAATCCCCTGTATGGACTCTCCAGAAAGGAAGCTCTCTACAGAGCTAGAAAAGCAGTAACTGTGCCTTGGTGAAGAAAAACTCACAGCATGACCTTCAAGGTGGTTCTTGTGCTAGATAGTCACTGTTATCTTAGGAGTAACATCTCTTTTGTTCACTCTGTTTAAAAGCACTGCAAAATCCAGGACTTAACTCTGCACTTCATTATTTTTATGGCATTAAAAGCCATAGCTTGATTTGACATCTGCCACCCTTCCACTCTCTCAGGTGTCAAAACTATAGCTACAGCTATTCTACAGGTCTGTCTTCACGGCCTTTCTGCACTTCCTTCTCATTTCGCTATGAGTGATCAACAAGGCAATTTTAAAAGGATTGTGCTGAATGGTGTTGTCCTTTCAGCTGCAGGAAGGGTCACTGCATGGTGTAAAAGCACAATATAAAGTTATGGGGCTTGGTTAGAAAACAGATGAGGGAGGGAAGCAATGTAATGTAAGTAAAATCATAAAATGAATTTTATGTATCATTAATTCTGATAACTGATTTTATTACTTTAGAAAATTATTATGGCAGTCTGCTACAAAATACTTAACCTAATTTAAATTTCAGAACAAAATTTTTTTGGCAAATCACTGTAAGCGATATTTTTAATCAATAGAGTGAGGCTAATTTAGACTTCAGATGCTTCAAAAATTATGAGTTTGCTAAGATAAGCTTTTTTCTATTTTCTTGCTCTCTGTATTTCAATGCTATTATTAGGAGAAGAACTTAAACTGTGACAACTATATTCTCACTCTGTATGTACCAAAAAAGAAACCAAACCCCTGAACACAGATTATAGCAGTGTTGATACAGAAAATGCTGTATTTATGTAGTGGCAGTGACTCAAGTTCAAGACCTAATTACTTACCCGCTAACTGAATTGGCAGGAGATTCAGATCATTTAGGGTCTGCCTGCTTTTTCCTATCAGGACTGGCTTATGTCCTAAATTGGAGTAAAGTTTAGGAAATTAACCCCGCCTCCCCACTCCACCCCGCAGCCCACCGCATTCCATTTTAGTAGTGTTTATCTTCTCTAATTTTCCACCAGGATTGTTCTGGCCGGTATAAACCAGAAGAAAAAGGCAACTTTGGGTCTTCAGTCTTGTTTCTGTACTGTCTTCTAGTAATGAAAATACTCCTCCTGATACAAAGCACCAAAGCTGCTTCTCTTAAACACCTCATATCCTCCTTCACCTATACACCGCATTTAACCTGGGATTATGCTGTGAGATGCTAATACAGTCCCTACAAATGGCTCCAAGACCCTTTGAGTTTTTGTGAAATATTTGGGCATTTTGGTTTTGTCCCAGGATGGCAGTGTTTTCCTATGTTTCCACTGCCTATGTTGCATCTAGTGAAAAAGCAGACTATTTTTCTGCATGCTCAGCTAAAGTCTGTTGCTACCATTCTGCTTGTATTCATCTCCTTTCAAAAATTTGGAATATTTCTTTTGTCAGTTCTCTGCCCAAATGCCTGGTACTTGTGTCTAGGACTCTTCAACCTTGATTTAAATGCTTATATGAAGACTGAGTTCCCATATTCCAGAAGATATTTCTTACTAGTACTGCTTTTTGACTTATTTATTTTGAATACAGGGCATATCATACCTTTCCTTTAAGGCCAGTTGGAAAACTTACAGATACCTGAAGGATATTAACTGAGCTTTTAATAATTTTCTTTGCATTCAAGATCGGAACTAGTTTTACTTTAACCACTACAGCATGTAAAATATAAAGGCCCCCATTTTTGGGGGGCTTTGAGAAATGACCTTAATAAATTCCCTATTACCCCTGAGATGAAGTTGTTCAGGCCATAAAAAGAATCTCCTTTTTCCCCACATCTCTAAACAAACAGTAACTCTTTTGTATGTTTATAACCAATTCAAGGAACAAGTTCCTGCCTGCAGTTAAAGCTGAAGTATTGATTTAAAACAGGATTCAACTTTGCCTGGCATAAAGACACTTGGTTTATCCAGGAACTTTGATGCTGTGAGCCAGAGAGCTCTGCAGCCCACCTATTATAGTTTAATTTTGTCCAAGGATTTTGGGGGGTATGTGGGGAGGGGGGTGAGAGTGCTTCAGTTTTTTCTGCTTTTCTCAGGGTATCAAAAGCACGTGAGGTCAGTCTTCCTTGCCAAAGTAAAAGAAGATAATGGATGGAAAGTGCATGTATGTGTGAGAAGAAAAAAAAAGTTACACTTTTTTGAGATAGCTATTGGAAAAACTTCAGTAAAATTGTCTCCTATCATATTAAGTCTGTTCTGATAAAATGTAAGGCATTCTGTTAGGAGGGGTTTTCTGCTTGCTAACAAGAGTTTTCAGATTACCCAAGACAAACAAGTTGTAAATGGAGGTGGAGAGTCCTCAGTCTACTGAGGAAGGACTGGAATCAGCTTCAGACCATGCACAGAAACCAGTGAAGGAGAAAGATGGTTCTGGACACTGGAGTGCCTTGAGTTCCCATGCTGAATACCCTTGGGTACAATGTTGAATTTTGCCACCAGTTTGTTCTGTTTCTGTAGCCCTTGCACCCAGATGCCTCAAGGGTCATGAGGGACCACACAGGAATAGTAATTTTGTGCCTCAGGATATTCAAGGGCATAAGAATCATGCACAGCCCTTGTTCCTATAGATCCATGGTCTTACCCCTTACTGAATTAATCCTGCTGAACTATTACACCTAGGAGCAAGTGGATTTGATGGGTGTCACATTTGTCTTCTGGAGTTTGTTGCGGAATATTATTGCTCTCTTTGCTCTCTTTGCTTTCAGTTTGCTAGCTGTTCGAAAACTGAAACAGTGCATTGGTGTGAGACCTCCAATTCCCAATAAACAGAAATTCTTTCCTCCCCTGAGACTGAATGAATCCAAAGGCACTGCAGCCTTCAAAGAGCCTGAATGTTGAATCTATGTTGAGATAATTCCATCCTGCCTACTTCCTTTTCCTGGGATAAGTGTAGCCACATGGGAGGAGTGCTGGTAGTAAAGACATAGATCTTACTGTGCTGCATATGCTTGAAGAATATTCTTGGTTGCCTGTGGGGATGAATCTGAAATTAGACTGTTTAGACATATTTAATGCACTAGACTTTTTTTCTGAAATGCTGGAAGAGACTTAGGCAAGTTGTTTTACCTCTCTGTGCCTCTGAGGCACCTCATGCTGTCTGATTTTTTTTGAGAAATGGGATGCATTTCAGGCCAGGGCTAGACCTGACTTTATCCTGTTACAGCTAACCTGCAGGAATCCCTTTCTTTCTGATGAATTACAGGAGTAGAGGAACATTAAACCATTCATGGATTAAAAGAAGGTATTGGAAATTCACACAGAAGTTATTGTTGTCTGTATATTTACTGGTTCACTGCTGAAATCACTCCTAGTGATGCCTGGTCACCTCTGCATCCTGAGTTTCTCTGTAATGTTCCAGTGTGTCTCTACCCAAAGTAATGAGTTGAGAGTATTAGAGGTCTCAAGACACTGACAACTAGTCTTTGGAAAGATGTAAATGTCTAAACTTATTCATCTTTCCAGTAATGTGATCTGGCTAGCATAATTTTGTTCCCTTGGTCTTTTTGTCCATATGTCTCTGTATTCAGCCCCCTGGCTTGGTTTCCTGTCTCACTGTCACTTTGAATTAAATGTGTTCCCTCCCATTAAATCAGTCATGTTTGTGCTGTCATCCTCCTGCATGTGTGATGATCACAGTCATCACTTAACTTGATTTGCCATCCACTCTGGCTTTTATAGATGAGCTTTCCTGCCTCCATCTGCAATAATGCTCATACAGGTGAGAGCACATGTAACTGCTTAATGGCAACTTCATTAATGTAAAGCCTGGAGGCTCATGTAAATCCACAAGATTCACTGTTTTCCCCACGCTTCCATCAGCTCATGTCAGATGAAGAACCGGTCAAGACATTTTCCTCCTGACTCTCCCCTAGAAGCCTCTGGAAGATCTCTTGTGTGCAAGTCATGAAGAAACACCTACCACTGTAACTCTTGAAACTGCTGATCGGCATAGACAGGTGAGGCAAAAACGGAATGTCTAATTCCCACTCCCAAAGCGATGCAACAGAAATACTGCTCCCGTGTGCGAGCTGACTCGGAAGGAAACTCAAAGGTGAATTTTAGTTTAATCCTGAACCAGAAACTCCAAAAGCTGGAAACCAAGCCCTGCTGAAAGTCTGTGGGGCCGTGGATCTGAACACTGGGGTTTGTGAGTATCAAGTAAGTGAGAATAAAGCTTGAGTTCTGCTTTGTTTCAGTATTGTCAGGGCTTCTTTTCTGCACAGATCCTCCATATTACATCCTCCATTGATAAATCCTCTTAAAAGCAACAGAAGTTCTCTAACCAAATATTCACTTTAGTCAGAGCACTAAAATTTGGATGCAGCCAATGAAATCACTTGCAAGCTCTAAGAATATTGTCCATTTACCTTTGAAAATCTGTGTCTTAGTACCTGTAGAACAGATTTTTGTCTGACTTAAAAATCGTGGTCAGTACAACCATGAAGTAAGTGTAGCTGTGTGAATTTACATCTGTCTATCCCAAAACCTAGCTTTTAAACCATCATGTTTCAATCAAAATTGATGGAATAGAGAAGTCAAAAATGTTGCATTTGACAGCTTTCATGAAACTATGGGCTTAGGCACTCAAGAAAGAGCCTCCTAAAATGTGCAGGAAGAAAACACAGCAGCACCTTTCTGTTCTTAGAGAATACTCCAGAGAGAAGGCCCTCTGGAGACACAAGACTTCACTAGAAACTAAGCTTCACTCTTTCTGCAGTCAGAAACCTTGTGGTAAAATTAGGCATTTAAAAATTCAGGTACATGCCTCTGAAAACATTTCATTTGCATTATTCCTGAGCCCCACTGAATACCTTGGGGAAAGATTTGCTAGGTCTTTCTGGAAAAAGAAAAGTGCTTCTGCAAGCACTTCAACATTTACCCACTGAAAAGAGATTAATTAACTTTCTGGGATGTTTTCTATTTGGTGTAATTTACTGTAATGCATCCATCAGGACAGTTAATTTAGTGACACAAGCACAACATGAAGAAATGCCTTGTCAGCCAAAGTTAATGTCTTTCCCTACCTTATGCTGAAGATCACTACTATTTACAAGATTAATACTATTTACAAGAGCATGTAGTGTCAGGACAAGGGGGAATGGCTTCAAACTGAGGGGGAGTTCACACTGGATATTAGGAAGAAATTCTTTACTGTGAGGGTGGTGAGGCACTGGAACAGCTTGTCCAGAGAAGTTCTGGATGCCCCATCCCTGGAAGTGTTCAAGGCCAGGCTGAATGGGGCTTTGAACAACCTGGTCTAGCGGAAGGTGTCCCTGCCCAGGGAAGGGGGGTTGGAACTAAATGATCTTTAAGGCTCCTTCTAACCCAATTCATTCTATGATTCATTCCATGATCGATTCTGTGATTACTGTCTGTTGTGGTCCCCAGTGGCATCAGAGTTCATTGAGGAAGCTGAGATGCTCACTGACCAACACTTGTGTGCTGCTTGACTGGTGCCTTTTTGGACGAGCCTCCTCTTCCCTCTAGGAAGCCAGGCAAAAGAGCAGTTTCACCTTCTTGATGCATCCCACAAATTGCCTACATTAAGAGAGGGTAAACTCCGTTCACTCAACCGGTAGTCAACAGAGCATGACAGATCTTCAGTTCATGATTTTCTTTTTTGCAGGTGGTGGTGGATACACAACAGGGCAACATACTGTGAGCTCAGGAACCCGGTGCTGCCATGGGTCTTCTAAGAGTTTCAATTTCTTCCGCTGGCTGCAGTGTTCCCACCCATGCTGGCTAATTCATCAGGATATACAAGGAGGGAGCGAGATATCCTTCAAGAAGATGCCACTTCAGTAACACACTTGGAGATTTGCAGTGGGACCTTGAGGCTAAATGTGAGGATGAACTATAGTGTGAAGCGAGAGCAAATCTAATTCCTTTGCTCGTGACATTCATCAGAAAATCTCTTGCTTTTCTGTGCCTGTTTTGCAGCTGAAAGGCTGAGGGAGGAGGTCCTGCGTAGAATTCCGCATAGAACCGGCAGAAGTCATGGCAGGGGAGCAGATTCATGGCAGGTCCATCTCAGTGTAACGCAGTGTGTTGTCATAGATCATCAAGGTAGATGTGAGCTAATCAGAGGAGCTTTGTGCCACGACACAGCTCGGCAGCTCCTTGTTCCAATCCCAGTGCAGCTTCAGTGCAGCAGCACTGCCCAAAGTAATTTTCCCTGGTAGGTGGGCTATGGAACATAAAGCAAAGCAGAAGTAGAATGAGCAGTCTAAAGGCTGCCGGTTCCAGCACACTTGAGGCAATATATGGAAGAAATTGCAGTGATCTTTTAGCTTTCCCTTGCCTAGACCTGTACAGTCACTTAGTTGATTTATTTTAAGTGGTCTAACAACACCATGGTTCCCTTAGCAGACTTAGTCACACTTCTATGTATTGCCATGGGTCAGTTCAGACCCTTGCCTTAACTCTGGGCAGCATCTGTGCTTCGATTTATGTATCTAGGTGTTATTTACCACACAGACAGTTTTATTGTTCTCAGAGTCATTTAGTTTTGTCTCCTACAGAATAGCAAACTGTGTTGCTTTGCTCCTTCAACACCCTGTTAATATTTCTCCAGAAAAGAATTTTGCCTTCTGCATTTTTTTTTTTAATTTTTGAGAGGAAATATAATTTGTCTCCGAAGCCATCATCTTACACTTCTCTTAATTAATGAAAGTGCTGTGGATATGAACTGCCTCCATGAACAATTTAGCCTTTAGTTCCTATATTTTCTGAGGAATTTTGTACAACGATGAATGTGAAATCATAAATAGGACAAAAGTTGAACTGTTATCACATTGCTTTGCTTACTGATAAAACTTGGAAAGAGAGCCACTAGATGTTTTAAACCAATTCACATTTTGGAAGTGTTCATACAGTTGGAAAAATATGTTTCCTTTTGTTTAGTTCAAGTGCAACATTTTCAGAGGGCTGAGTACAGACTAAAATGCTAAAGCACTGTGTAGCCACTGAGTGGAGACAGCTAGCACTGAAGTACTTCAGGTGTTTTCCACTGCCTCTCTCTTCTGAGCAATGATACCAGCCTCTCAGTTCTCCAGGATTTTTGCCTGAGTGCGTGCCATGACGAGACCTCCTTCCTCTGCAAGCAATGTCTTTTAAACGGACTGAAAATCACCCACAGTGACAGCTCCTTTATTGCTTCTAGAAAGTATGAAAATACATACCCTCAAAAAACTGTTCTCCTGTGGTGGTTTGAATAATGTGCTTCTACTTTACAAATGGTTTCCAGATAATGTACCACAGGGGAAACCCTTTATGCCCTTGAAGGCATATCCCTTGCATGCTGTATATCAGCCCTGAGATACATAAAATTTTTAACAGTATCCCTTGTGTTTAAACTTTCTTCCATTCACACAGCATTTCCTTATTACTTACTTTTATGGGCAGTGAATCTGTGGTGTCCGTTACACAGATCAGTGTTTACTATCCCTCTTAATGTGTTTCATTTAGAGTACAGCTTTATAGTACATCTTGTTTTTTTCTCTCCACTGTCTTACTATTAAATACTGCTGTTTGGCCTTTGTTCATACATGCATCTTTTTTTTTTTTTTTAGAAAAAGCTTTCTTCCAGTTGTAATGCCCTGCTTTTTTTTCAGTGCATTTTTTCCAAACACTGTAAGTCAGTTTTTGCAAGAGTTTGTTGAAAGGGTAGGTGAGAACAGAACTAAATGCTATCCGTGATTAAATGGTGAAATATCAAGCTTGTTGTACCCTGCTAGAAGTAGTTTTCAGGACTTAAGATCAAAAGAAGCTGAAAAAGTGAATTGCAGCACAAAAACCTCCGTGTTTGGGCTGAGGTTCCTTCTCACCAAGTGCTGCTGTCTTTGTATTGGCAGCCAACTAATGTGGCTGGCTGAGAGACGAATTTAAGTGATCACATTTACCTAAGGAAAGTAATGGCTTGTTCATATTTACTGCCTTTTAAATAAAGAATGGCACAAACCAGAGGTAGTAATACAGATGCAACTGGCCACCCAATTACTATGGTCATGGAGTTCTATGAGAATAACTGTCTATATGGAAATGTTGAGATATGAATACTTGTCTTCTGTCTGGTTTGAATCAATTTGCCTAGAACAAGTAGTTTTTTCCAGAAACAGGGAAGGTTTGTCTCTGCACAGCTGTGCTTTCTTCCTGCCCCATCACATTATCTTACCTTGGGGTAGGGCCTGTATTCTTCCCTTGCCTGTCATGGGGCAATTGTTTGGGTTTTTTTTCTCCAACACTTTTAAGAAAAACCTTGATGTGTGATATGCCATTTCTTGGGCTGGGCATTTCAAAAATGCCAGAAGATGCTTCTGACTTGCAGCAACTTCAGAGTTGGGCTTAAGCATCAAAAGACAGAACATCTTCTTCTGCTGTTAAATCTTTTCTAAATGGCTCAAAACCCAGGATGCTTTTTGGCACAGGGTATCTCAGGATATTGCTGTATTTTGGTAGCAACTGTGAAAACTCAAAGCCAAATCATTTTCTATAGAGGTGTAAAGAATCAACATTTTTGTGGCATCTTTTCTCCCAGTTACTATTGTGAACACTGAAAAGGAGATAACAGATTAAAAACACAACTACCTACCTGGTGTCAGAAGACTTGTGTGAGGACTGGACATGGAATACACAAAAACAGTCTAGAGCGATGTGTGTGCCAGATTGAACTCATCACTGAAAGTTGTGCTACACGTACTTCCTAGAGCACAGGAGCAGAGTGGGCTAAGAACTGCCCATTTTGCTATGTGTCCAAAGGAAATATTCCAATGTCCTGCTACGTATTTGGTAGTAGAAAAAGAAAATGGCTGGTGCCATTGCAGCTCCCAAGGCTTTTCCAGATGCTGCTTCTGTAGTGGAAGCAGTGGAATCAGTCTAAACTCATTTTTTTTATTGCCTTCTGCAATGAAATGAGGAGAAATATCAAGTCCTTTAATTATTTCCTTTAGTTTTTCAGTAAGACTGAGGTTATAGAGTGTTCCCACCTTTCCATTGGAAAGTTTTCCATTGGAAATTTTTATGATCAGCTCTATTGCCTACCAGCCCTAGTTCTTTAAGCACTATTATAAATGAGATAGAGAGTTTCCTCCAAGTGGAAAGACATAAAAATCTTTTCAGTCTAAGCAGTCTTAGTTTCAGGTTTACCAGATTCTCAGCAGCTCATCAGCTAGCAAACTTTTTCAAATAATCTCTGAGATGGAGATCAAAAGATCTGAAGCTGTAATGTAGACTCTAATTAGGCTGCCAGAAGTTATGCAGCAAGGAAGATAATTCAGCAATTAATCAGGGCATATCTAATACTAAGAGAAATATAGTTATTTAAACTCAGGTCTCAGCACATTCCCATTAAAATTGTCTCCACATTGTCATTTTCAGGAAAATGTTCGTAGTAAAATTAAGTAATTTTATAGTTAATAGTTCTCATTCCTTAAGTAGGACTTAAAGTATTCTTTAATACTGCAATTTTTCAGTGTTGAAGAACCAGACATTTCAGTTCTATTTCAGAAGAGAAAATCAAGGTAAAAACTATCAAAATGAAATGAAATTTTACAGATGAGAACAGAAAACTTTGTATAGGAAACTAGCACCACACTCTAAACCAATTTTTTTGAAATATCTACACGAAACAGAGTTTTATGTTTCAGGTCTCTTTAATGGAGAATGAGTTATCAGATTTCCACATAAATGTTAATGTAAAAAGTCCCACTTTACCTGCCCAAAATTGCAGATAGTCTTGGGCTTGAATTCATCCACTGGTTTATGCACCAAGTCGAGATATTGAAACCAGAGGAGCAGTCATTCAAGGCTGATTCCATCAGAGAAAAGAGATGGACACATCAGACTGTTCACATATTCGTTTTCATTTTCCCTCTGTACATGCCAGAGTCTCTCCACTGGGTTTGTAGGGAGCCAAAGACAGATATGTTTTATGATCTGCCTAAGCCTATATCAGATATGGCTGGTCCTTGGACTCCTCATCAGCCTTGGACTAGATTTTTCAAGAGACACTTCACATGAATACCCGATTCCTATTACTTTTGTTTGCTTCTGTTCTCCACCTCCAGTTTTTGCTGGGGCAGGAGCTCAGTAAACAAGCTGGTGGGTGACTTAATGCCCTTTCTGTTTCAGGTTAGGTGAAGATGCTTTAGTCAACAGCTTCCAGGCAGAGTCCCATCCATTTGCTAGACTGGAGAGGCTTGAGAAGGGCTTGAAACAGTCTACTTCTTATCTCAGTGTTGTCATTACATTTTGCCTTTCACATATTTGCTTTAAGGCTGTCCAAGCAGCCTTAAAGCACAGTCTGACAGCAAGGAGAAAAGGCAAGAAGCTCTCCTGCCTGAGGAAGGAGGGTTACAACCCTTGGTGTGTAGATATGCTTTTCATGGAAGAAACCAGCAAGGATAACTGCCTGACTACCAACTTCACTGCACATTATTTGCTTGTTTAGTGGTATTAAGGTTCAGCTGGCACCTGCTGTGTGAGCAACCAAGGTCTATAATGTCCATCTGCTGTTCAACTATTTTATTTAATAACAGCTGATGCCGAGCTCTGGTGCACCTCTCTGGCATACTCAGCCTTTGAGCACAGAGAGTTTCAGATAAAGAAAAGAACTGAAATTGGGACTGGCTGTTGAAAACAGATAGAACGAATCAACAGCATCCTCAGAGAGTGAGCAAAAGGCAAACCACAACTTGCTGCAGATTGCAGGTGGGCCAGGATCCAATCATCTGTGCCAAATGATAACAACAGAGATTCGGAGCCAGCTTGTACTTTTTTATTTCTTTTAAGGTGTGCTGAATGCTTCATAGAGTCTGAAAAATATTCCGTGAGAATGCAATTCAGCTAACATATCGCTTTGTAATTAATGGCTCTCACTTGCTATTTTTTTCCCTCTTAAATGGACACATTTGCATGCAGACAGTCTCTCTCTTTATATAAACCCTTCTGTTCCTACCAATCACTCAGCTGAAGTCATAACCCTTTGTTTGTAACCTCAACATGGGTTGCTGTGTGATTATGATGTTAAGGAGAGTACATTATAACTTCAGGTGAGGAATGAACAGCGGGGCAGACCAAATTGCAACCCAAAAATATACTGCTTGCATGCAAATACTGACATTGTCATATCACAAACATTACGGTGCAAGATTTGCAAAATATGAAACATGCAAATAGTTGTAAGCAGAATGGCTGTCCAGGCTTTCCAAAGCTCTCTAGCAATCACTACTCTTAAAAAAAAAGTGAATGTGCACGCTTTCTTTGTGAGCATGAGTTGTTAGGGTTTTCTGATTTGTTTTCTCTTCTATGAGGAAATATCTCTTCTGTTTAATAATTTTATAATATCCTTTGCTCTTTTAATTTCCCCTGTGTTCCCACTTTCACAGTTTCCAGTTCTTAACTTTGTGCTTCAGTCAGCAGGCAGTTCTGTCTGAACTCAGCCTGGCTGCTCGGAGTCTGTGCTACCAGCCAGAGTTCTTTCTCAGAAATGAAACTTCAGAAACTAAGCCAGACTTCAAGCAGATGTGTAACATCAGTGTGTTGGGCCTTCTTGCATACAGAAGGTGCAGGAAATGCAGGAAAACTCTCAAAATTATTTCAAATGTGTGGACTTTAGAATGTTTCACAGGAATCTTCTGCAGCTGTGATGTAGTCGTTAACAATTGTACATGATCTTGAAGATCAAGTAACACAAAAGGGCCTCTGATGATCTCTTACTTAGCTATCATACACTTTTGGTCTTTTTCCTGATATTTGTTTGCTATTATTAATAACAATTAGTAGAAATAATTGTGACTAGGAAGGACAAGGCCTCACTTCACTAGATACAGAGAAGAGAATAAATTATTTGTTGCCTTAAATAGTTTAGGATTCTGAGGATATCAGAATAACATTTTATTAATAATTTACTACAAAAATATCACCTATTGAGGCTGACTTTTTCCTTAAAGTATTCCTACTGTCTCAAATGGGAAATATGTTAAAAACCCTATTAAAAAATCAGAAACTATTTTGTTCATCGAGGATGAGGGTAAATGTGTGGCATATCTGTATTTGTATTGCAGCAGGCTGACAACTGTTTTATTACCTGTATTGACTCCTTACTACATCTTTTTTTTTTCCCCAGGTGTTGACTAGGAGACATTTCTGATTTTCTTACAATAAAACAGTCCTCAAAGTGGAAAGAAAGTTTAAAGGCTTCAGAATCATGCTTTTCAGTACTCATTAGAGATAGGTGGAATTCAAATATTGCCCTATTCCTTGACCTTGAGTCAAGGTCAGTCTGAAATCTACACAGCTGGAAAATGTTGCTGGTGGGAAAGTCATAGGAAATAGGGCCTGTTCCTTGTCCACTGGTGAAACAACAAAGAGTTTTCTACCCTCACGTTACTTGGAAAGCTTGCAAAACTTTTGCAACCAAATTGAAAAAAAAAACCATGAAAAATCAGAATTTTTCATGTATACTTGCAATTCCAAAAGTTGACTGGAATAAAATATTTCTGCCTTTAACCTGCCCACTACTTCAAGTGAGCTGAATGTGTTCTCTGAATTTGTGCATTGTGAAGTGACTCTCTTTTTGCAGCAGCACTCTTACTGAGTTGAGAAGCTCAACATGAACCAGGACTGTATTCTTGCAGCCCAGAAATCCAGCTGTGTCCTGATGTTGTGGTATAAGCCCAGCTGGAAATTAAGCAGCACACAGCTGCTTGCTGAACCCTCCTTTCTCCCCCTCCACCCCAGTGGAATGGGGAGGAGAATCAAAGTAAAACTTGTAGGTTTAGATAAAAACAGTTTAATAGTTGAAAATTAAGTAAAATACAGTAATAATTGTAAGTGATAATAATAATGGTAATAAAGAGGTGAAAACAAATGGTGCACAATGCAATTGCTCAGCACCCACTGACCAATGTCAGACCCCCCCTTCCCGAATCAAGATCAGCCTCCCCTTCTGGGTAACTCACCCATGTTTAGGATAATATGATTTAGCAAAAACCCAAAACACCAATATGTTGTCACCACCATTCTCATTCCCAATCCAAAACACAGCACTGCAGCAGCTACTGAGAAGAAATTAACTCTGCCCTGGCTGAAACCAGGACACCTGGGCTGTGTCAAAAAACGTATGACCAACAGATTGAGGGAGGTGATTAAGCCCCTCTGCTCTCATAAGACCCCACCCCTGGAGTTCAGCTCTGGGGCCCCCAACAGAAGGAGGTCTTGGATTTGGTGGAATGAGTTCAAAGGAAGGCTACAAAGCTGGTGTCTTTGTAGCAGGGCGTGTAGTGATTTCACACTGAATAATGGCTTTAAACTTCAAAAGTGTAGATTTAATTTACATATTAGGAAGAAATTTTTCACTGTGAGAGTGGCGTGGCACTAAAACAGGTTGCCCAGAGAAGTTTGTGATGCCCCATCCCTGAAAGTGTTTAAGGTCACTTTGGACAGGGCTGAGCAATCTGGTCTTGCAGAAGATGCACAGTCCCCACCCATGTCCAGGGGGTTGGAACTGGATGGTCTCCAACATCCCTTTCAACCAAAACCATCCTATGATTCTATGTTTCTATGATGCTACGATTCTATGTTTCTGTGATTCTATGATTCCAGAGTTGCTTAAACCAGGAGTGTTCCCCTGATTCCTAGAGGCCATCCTTAGACAAGGAGTAGTGTGGAGATCATTTTCTGGTGAGCCTGGCCACAATTTGTAATCTCAGTACTGCTCCACACACTTCAAGACCAATATTTAGTGCTGTGCTAGAACGTTTTTAGCCTCCTATAGACTCCTTTTATTAATTTACACTTTTTATCTAAGTCAGAAGTAACTTTCTGTTTGGAGGAAAGTACCCATAAAGTCTCCAATACCAATATAACTGGGCCTGTGATACAAAGTATGTTATGGGTTCCTCCTGCTGTTAAGATATCTGTAATCTCTTTATCCACATGTCAGACCCCCACATGTCCCAGCAAAACCTGGGAAGTAGGACCTTATGGGAAATAACTGTTCAGATGAGGAGCTCAGGTCACTAAATAAAAGAGGGATCGTTGGGTGGCTGAACTATAGCTGCCAGCAGGTACCAAACAGCATTTCAGAATCAGGTCAGGTACAGTTACACACCAGAATACATATTTATATTAAGAGGTATTCATGATTATATAGAGAATATTCATTACCCAGGGTCAGTGGCTTTCTATAATCTAGCCAAAAAACTACCACTAAAACCTGATTTGCAAATGACCTACTAGCAGGATTGGACACAGGGCAGAAATATTTGCATTTAAAATATATTCAGAGGTGGTTAGGTCATGATTTCTTCAGATATGTAGTATTCTCTTCTTGTACAAATATTTACTGCCATAGATGATGGGGATTAATATATGTGGATGTGTTGCACCATTGGATTAAATGTTAAATAGTCCTCTTCATGGGTGTGCTCAAACTGGTTTCAGAACTGACTAGTATCTACATTTTTCATTTCATTTGGTGAGGGGGTGCGGGGACCAGCATGGAGATGAGAAGAATGGGATGGTTATGGCAATGCTTGTTATTTTTTAGTTGGAAAGCAAAGGAAGATAGTTGCTGAGACTAGAAGGAAAACTTCACCCAGCTTGACTGAGCTGTAATGCTGAGATCATAATGGAGACATGACTTAATTAATGAATAGCAATATTCTTTCTTATTATTCCCCGCTATTTCTGGCCTTGAATAGCTCCACTATTTTCTGATGCCCCTTGACTTGTTGCAATAGAGAAAAGAATGAGCAACTTTCAACTCAAACAAAGCAGAACTCCCATTCAGCTATACTTTGACTGTTGCTAAGTCACACTGAATGGAGTGAGAACCTTTTCAAAAAGACTTCCTGGGAGAACCTTGTACCTCTTGTTCTCCCAGCTTGAAAACCAAGCAGAGCTGTGGGGTAGTTGGGTAGCTTTATAAACTGCTCTTGAAACTTCTAGATACAACCTAATCAGTGCACTAATGCTGAACATTGGAGGCCCTTGGGGCTGCTTTAAAAAACTATGAGAAAAATTTACTTTCCTCATTACTGGGTATTTTTTCCAAGACTTTATATGCTGATTTTAGTTATGGTCAATAAAGTTCTATAAATCTGGACACCTTGGCAAAAATTCGAAGATAAGGTTACGGCATGTTGTGGGAATTAATAGGCTAGATATAGATATTTCAAAACTGTCCACTAGGTTTACATCCTAACTTCCTGCTTACTAGCAGTCCTGGCTAACTGGAGAGGCCCCAGGTGACTGCAAGTTAGCAAATCTAATGCCCATCTACAAGGATTGGAAGGTGCATCCCGGGAACAGAGGCCTGCCAGCCTGACCTTGGTGCCAGGGAAGGTTATGCAGCAGATCATCTTGAGTGCCATCATGCGGCATGTTCAGGATAACCAGGGAAAGAGGGCAGTCAGCATGGGTTTAGGAAAGGCAAATCCTGCTTTTTCCCCCCCAGTTTATTATTTTATTTATTTATTTATTTATTTATTTTTGTTGCTGTTAGTGCTTCATGCCCCTGAGTGCCATGGAACTGACACAGAGCAGCTCTTCTCAACTTATCTGCTTTTCTGCCTCTTGCCTAAAAGAGTCCAGTTGTTTGGGGAAAAAAAAAACCCCAACACAATAACATGTTATAACCTTTGTCCACTTGGTACCTGCACAACACAACCCATTCTTGCTGCCCTGGATAAAAGAGCCATTTTGTTACACCTTGGTTGTTCTGCTTCCATGATTCATGCAGAGGAGAAAGATTTGTCCTGCTTCTAAACCCCTTGGCCACCTTCCCTAGTCACCTCCCTTTGCACTGTGGTTGCACTCTCTGAAGTTGCCTGGAGGAGCTGGCAGTACAGTTCTCATTAGCTTCAACAGAATCATAGAATCATTAGGGTTGGAACAGACCTCTAAGATCATTGAGTTAACCTAGCATCACCTTGTTCACCACTGAATCGTATCACAAGTGCCATAATGTTTTTGAACAGTTCCAGGGTTGGTGATTCCACTGCTTCCATGGTGCAGCCTGTTCCAAGGCCCGACCATGCTTTCAGTGAAGATATTTTTCCTAATATCTGATCTAAACCTCCCCTGTAGATCATTGCAGTACTGCTTTCTGTCACCTAAGGGGAATATGTTCACCCCATGGCTTGAAAAACCAGCGCAATTATCAGTGTACTCTGCCATGTTAATTATAGCTGCAACTTGTCCTGTATTTCTTTGTCCTGGTTGTAATATGTTTGGATAAGCAAAGGGTGTGAGAAATGCTTAGAGTGGAAGCAAAGTACATGTTGTCTCATAATTCAAGCCAGCTCTGTGATGGGTATGACAATTGGTTCTGTGGTCAGTTGACAGCAAGAGAGTTTGGATCGGCTTAGAGGGAAAATCAATCTTTTAAAAGAGAGCAAGAAGAAATGCAAGTGGCATTTCAGGATTAACCTTTAAAGGATTTATAATAGATCAGTATAATTAAAATTACGGTAACCAGTAAATAAAATCATTACTATGCCCTAGACTTTCTCAGCCCTGAGAAACACCAAGAATTTCTCTAAAAAATAGACAAGAATACTTATTCTGACTTCCTCCAGCTCACCTATTTGGACTGATAATTTAATTTCAAAATAACACAAGAAAGAAATATTTTAAACTAGATCATTACTTTAATACTTATTAGATCTCAGTGACTAGCAAATACTTACAGGTAACATGATATACTCAGTGCCCAGCAAATAAAAGAGTTGTGGAGCAGCCAATCTAATTACTTAAATCTCTCTACCCAGGGAAGAGTCTTCCCATCCCTCATTAGGATTCTGAGCCACATCTGTAGCCTGAGGAGAACAAAGACATGAGATGAAGGGACAATGAAAGGAAAGTAGGGAAGCATATACAGTTCCTTATTTTGCTGAAGGAAAGGAGGATAAATGACTTAGCCAGGAGCCACAGAGGGCTGGGTGAGAGTTGTATTCTGTCCTTTCTGTGCCACTGCCACTGTGTGCTGCTTGCTGTTCAGCGCTTCTCTTTGCTGGAAGCTTTGCACCTTTCCTAGTGACGCCTGCTCTGCAGCTGGGCTAGGCAAGGATGTCATGCTGGAAATGGCCTGTTGTGCAGGGACAGCCTTTGGCCAATGACTCCTATACATGCACAGGTAGAGGTGTGACAATTCTTGTATCTTCATCTCAAAGTTCTTATGACTTCTTTTCGGGTACCGTCCATGCTGTCCAGGAAATCCAGTTCCCCTTCTTTCCCTGGACAAAGAAGAGGTGCACACCCTCTGTACAACCAGAATCCACACACTGTATCTTGCTGCACCTGATTGTCAAGTTGCTCTTAGCAAAATTCCTGTCCTTTTTTGAATGTATCTGTACAAAGGAAGACCCAAAACTTTATAACAAGACCCTGAGTTGAGAGAGGACAGATAGATGTGCACCTTACTGATTTCTTACTGATTTCACTCCTACTAACAGATGACATACCAAGGGGGCTGCTTAGATGTGGAAGAAAACAGGTCTTCAATCTTCCTTGCAGAGGAGGAGAATGGCTAAGTGAGATTCAGGAAACTGAAATTGAAGAAGTTAAAACAAAGGGGAACATGACCCAGGACATAGAAAACAGATGCCGTCTGTTCTGGGACCCAGAGCTATCCTGTAAAGATAGTGCATGGAAAGGACTTTAAATTTCTATAACTGTCTTACTGGATCAAGAAATAGGAAAAATTCAGATGTGCAGTGTGAGAAACAAACCTGTCCAAAGTTCCTTACAGAAACACAGTTCAAGGCCAGCACAGCAGCTTCCTGGGCAGACCAAGCTCTGCCAAGTGAACTCAAGCAAATCTGAGGTAAAAAGACAAACATATTACTTTCAATCACATAAAGATTTTTTGGAACATGAAATGTTTCCATAGACCTATATGCGAGTCACAGGTCCTTCTCACTCAACCACTTGTCATTGGGGTAAATAACTGTACAAGTACAGAGGATAGTCCTGAGGATGATTTTGTGAATGGGGAACCTACCCT
The DNA here is from genome assembly GCA_013397565.1 of Ptilonorhynchus violaceus. Classification (NCBI taxonomy): domain Eukaryota; kingdom Metazoa; phylum Chordata; class Aves; order Passeriformes; family Ptilonorhynchidae; genus Ptilonorhynchus; species Ptilonorhynchus violaceus. Next base: position 4,879,835 of record VZRJ01013354.1, on the reverse strand, counting down.
GACATGCAGGAGACTAAATTTATATCTGTTAAAATGTGTAATTTGGTGACGGATCTTGAAAGATTGATCCACTCCCACTTTATTGGTGCAACTTGTTTACCTTATGGCCTGGATCATGTCATGGGAATGGTTCTCCAGACCAGGAAACCTGGACACTGAGCCAGAAGGATCACATTTCACCATCCACACAGAAACAGATCAGAAACTTGAACCTAAAGTCTAGCACAAGCAGCAAGAGTACAGAAAATCAGATAAGAGGTTCTGGGGCACCCTCCAAGTGTGAGAGATGGAAAGTAAGAAATTCAGGACACATTGAGATTGAATTTGGTTGTTTTTTCAAGAGGGTTATGATTTGATGATTCCTGTTCATGGGTTCTGAATGGCTTGAGAGACTGGTCCACCCTGTGCCCCAGGGACTGTCAGAATCCTCTCTCCTTGTTGCTGTCTGTGAGTCTTCTCTGATCTAAGAAAAAAGAGTAGTAGCTCTGTGGAATGTGACTCTTGAAAGGATTTAAATGTGTAAATCATTTCCTGTAGATGAATTAGTGCATTTCAATGTGTTGGAGATAGGATTTTCTGTTCCTAGTCAAGTCCTTAACAAAGGGAACGTGAAACAGCAGGAAAGCTGGCTTCCCTCCAAGAACAGGGCTATACAAAGTTCAATATATTTGCAACTTTGTTGCTATTCCAGAATGACAGCAGTGTTTCGTATCTATTCCTTCCCTTTAAATAAATAACCTTCGCTTTACATCCTACTTAACTCTGTGTGTAAAGGTCTGAATAACATATTATGTCAATTATTTATTAATGTCAAAGTTAATTTTCATAAGTAGATGCAAAGGCCAATTGGTTTCATTTTTTATGTTTTGCCAGTGGAAAGGATTTTAAAAAATATTTTTGTTTACAGAAGGACTTAACATTGAATGTAACTGCTTGAAATGTATTGCTCATAGGTTCTGAAATGATTACGGTTTTATTGGCAATTGTGTAAAATGCAGAACACACCTGTGCTGAAGGGTTAACAAATCATTATGGGTAAAAAGACTGGAAAAGTTATTCATTTTGATGGCAGGAACGCACGGGATTGCTCCACCGCCCTTGAAGAGCTTCATTTCATGTATCTGTGTGACTCCTGGGAGCACAGAAAGTGCCAATGTTGCTCTGCCCCCCTGCCTGGCAGTGCTTGGTAGCAGCGGATTCAGAGCAAGGCTCCCGAAACCTCACAGCAGGGAACTGTGTGATGTCAGGGAGTTAATTGATGGCCTCTGAGACTTAGACTGTTAAACTAGTTAAGGTCTTGAACAAATCATATTGTAAAGCCACAAGGTGATTACCCACATACACGTGCCTTCACTTTTTTTTATAAGAATCATGAAAAAGATAATAAACATATATTTTCAGTATATTACTTGTCTCTAAATAGTATTCTTCATAGCTAGTTCCTCATTTAAATTGTCTTTTTGACAGCAGTGGTGAGTCAAATGATGAGCAATGATGTTGCCTTTGGTATATATAATGAAATCTGTGGCATTGAAGTACATTCAGATGATTAAAATCTCGTATTAATACCATGGAAATATCTCAAGACTGTCACTTTCACTGCTTCAAAGTCTAAGATATGTGTTCATTTCAATCTGGTTACTCAGTCATCTCTTTGGGCTCTTCAGGGTTTGGCAGTGTGATTGAAGTATTCCTTGCAGCCTGTAACCACGGGTCAGAATGCTACTGCTTTTGTGGCACAGGCTTGCAGAAACTTACCTAAGCTCAAACCCTTCCTGCTAGAGCCTTAGAAGGTGTCAGAATCCATCTTCTTGAGGCTAATGGAAGCATCTGGTGATGCTGTTTGGCTGCTTCTTTTTGCTTCCCACACGCCAGTCGTGATTTTCTTTCAGAAATCTGGTCCCTGCTGTGTTGAAAGGCAGGTAAAAAGAATTGCAAGTCTGTGTTATAATGTGAGCCGGGCCATACAGCAGGACAAGTTAACAGTGTTTTAGCTGGCAGCAATCAGCTCCCCTTAAAACATTTGTTGATCTTGTATAGAAGATACAAAAACACTGATGAGTTTCTCAAGAGTTTGGCCATTTGTACAGCTGCAACATCTCTTACTGGTTTTGACTGTTGAGTAGGCTGATTTTTTTCACTAAATGTTCCCATATTATTTCACTCATTTCCTTTTCTCCTTTTGCTTGACTAGCCATCTTAACAAATTCCTTGAATAATGTGAAGAAGATTTTCATCTGGTCTGTTCCAGAAAGGATATTTTCCTCTGCCATTGTTCTTAATACTCTTCTTGATGGCTATAACATTTGAACTTGCCCTCCTTGCAGCAAACTACCAGAACAGTAGTTCATCCTACCAGAATGTAAAGAGCAAAAACCTTTCCATTAACTTTAGAATTCTACATAAATAGATGTCCCAAAATTGAGGGTAATGGGTCAATGGGTCCTGCTGGATGCTTGATACTTCTTGAAAATCCTGCTTTAAATGTCACAATCTCATTGCCATGTGTCATTTCCGAAAATCAGAACCAAGTCTGATAAGCTAAGGATGTCCTATACCTTTTAGCTTTCTTGCTTTCCTCTGCTTTAACTACTTGTCTGTCTTGGGTTGAGCTTTGATGACTTTGCCTATATGTGTTCTTCTCCACCCCAAAAAGACTCCCAAATTAAGTGAAAGATGTTTTGTCCAGTGAACCTCTGTTTCTTGCTTTCACTTAAAAGTTGTATTTCTCACACTTCAGATTTTGACATGCTTCTCTCAGTGTACTTTCCTCATGGACCAAAAAAAAAGAAAAAAAAGGAAATCCAGCCACTTTTTGAGATCTTTATTCTAGCACTGTGGCAGACCCTGTCTTGAATGGTACAGCATTTTAGGGCCAGTAAATATCTGATACTGATAGCCCATGAGATCTGGATATGTTTGTATCCCAAATCCTCCTAGGATTAGGGCTAGGAGTTAGAGTAAAGGGCTGGGGTCAGGGTCAGGGTTAGTTAGAGTTAAGATAAGCATTAGGACTAGGGATTAGGTTTAGAGTTAGGGTTGAGTTAGGGTTAGGATTGGAAGTTAGGGTTTAGGTTTAGGGTTAGAGATTAGGTTTAGGATTAGATTCAGTGTCAGGATCAGTGTTAGGGTCAGAATCTGGGTTAGGTTCTGGGTCAGGTTCAGATTTAGGATTAGAGTCTGGGTCAGGGTTGATGTAAGGGTTTGATTAAGGGTTTGTGCAGCAAAAGTGTTTGTCTGCCACGTACCAAAGACTGTGGAACTACTGTGTAACAGCATATCCTGTGAGCAAGTCAGGGGTACCATAAGCAAGTGTATTTGTAAATCCTTTTCCAGCTCAGATCAAGGAGTGTTTAGGCATAAAGCCTGAGTAAAAGGTGTCAGTCGAGAATGTCTGGGCAGTATGGTGGTCATGGTTTGCTAGTCAGTGCTCGTTTGGACTGGTTAATATGAGATGAAAACAAAATAACTTGTGAGATGGACTTTTATGAATGTAGTTCTTGAAAAACTAAGCAGGGAGGGCCCAGTGATTCTGTTTGGCATGTCTGCCTTTTTTGTTCATACCTGCCCCTTGGATTTTATCACTCCATTTATACCAATGTTGCAGAAAGAAATGGTGTATATGTATATATATATGTATATATATAATATATATGTATATATATATAATATATGTGATTAAAATATCACTGAGGGACAATCTAAACACTTTAAAACAAGTGGCAAATTATCCGCACTTCATTTGGTATTGATTGTAAAAACATTAATCGTGTTGAATTCTTTTGCTGTTATTCATTTGAATGTAAGAGATAATACTTCCATCTTAAGCACTGAATAATTCTATGAGTAAGTAACCTAAATACCATCCTGATTATGTCTCAGTGCTCTATGCTCAAGACACAAGTATACAGTAAAGGGGGAAGAATGAGCTTTAATTTATCAGTCTCTAGCGCAACAGCCGAAAGTGTTTCTGCTATGGATTCAGATGAATCAGGCTGAGCTGTTCATCCACTTTGCTGATACACAGGCTGAACATGGTTTTCCTGTTCCTGGAGTCTGTTTTTGTTGTAATGGGATGCACCTTCATGTAGATGACAGGAGATAGGTGTTAAGATATTACACATGACCGTACAGCGTGCTCGTATTTCTTCCTGTTAGCCAAGAACAACTAACTGGCAAAGCTGTTTCGGCAGAAGTGTCTTGCTCAGAAGTAATTTCAAACAAAAGGAATGGAGCAACACAGCCCACCCTCGTGGCAGGGTCCTTCTAGTGAATCAAAAAGAGTCACTTCCCTCAGAATAATCATCCCTTTCCTGAAAAGCATGGGATTCTCAGGATGGTACGTGAGCTGCAATGTATATGCAATGTATGTGCTTGCCCACTCGGGAGCAAGTTCCTGAATGGCTCATTTCCTAGCTCTCATGCCGGTTTATTTCCAAGTGGAATGAAGTTTGGCCCTGCTGAAACTTGAACATGCAAGTGATACCAGTCTCCAGTTCTCGGTAGACAAGTGTGTGAGAGGACAGTCCTGTGCAGCAGTTTTCCCTATGTCCTGCTGCTACTCTCTGCAATACTTAAAAAAGCTGTTTTTTAACCATCAAGAAACAGAACCAGTGCTGTTGTGAAAAAGGAAAATTCTTCAGAGCTGTAGAAATGCCAGCTTAAACCTGTGCTTTGACTAGCTAGCATATGCCAGGTAACATACCGGGTCTGTGTGGGCTGACAGGATATCAGCTCTATCTGCTTTCCGTTCTGTCACACCCCTGTTACTGCTGCTTTTGTCCATAACATATCATAACAACACAGATGAGAGCAGGTGTAAGCCATAGCTTGAAATTCCTGAAAACCTGATGTGGGATATCCCAAGGGAGGATATTTATGTCAGCAGTAAGCCACTGATAGGAGCAGTGGGCCAAGTGTAGCTTCAGTGTTATTGCTCCATCCATAATCCCAAGGAGAAAGTGCACTAGGCTTTCTCTTACATGACTCCTGACTTGTTGCTTTGTTCTTCTTCTCAAGTCTTTAATAAAGCAGTTCCCAGACTTATCCAACACTGTTAAGCACATTTAATTTACAAATATTGTCCAGAGAACCTGTTTATTAGCAGTCAGACTCCAGTAAACTCAGCAACTAATTAATTTAATGCTTAACTTTGACAATGGCAATTTAAACTCTTGGTTTATATGGGGGACACAGTTCAGGCAGGATGCAGGTCAATTAATTTGGACGTGCCAATGGCTGTAAGTGCTCTGACATAGCTAATTTAGATAATTCTGGCTGTTGCACTGCTTTAGGCGTGTCTGTGCAATTATGATGAGTATATCTTCTTTTGGCTCATTTACTTGCCAGTGTGAAGTGTAGTTTAAACTAGTGGTGCTGGAACAGACTCGGGTTATTAAGTTTTGCCTGGTACATAAACTTTTTGACTCTTGACCCGAATTTGCTATGAATTTGCTACTGAAGCATCCATGTACATAGTCGAAGTCCTACAAGCATAGGGAAGTGTCATGAATCACCTAGCTAATTACTGGGTTAGCCTTTTCTTAGCCTTTTATCAGCTGGAGAACAAAGACAAACTTGGTATTTTGTTCCTACAGTTGCAATAAATATCCATGGATGGGGTGAAAAAAAACCCCAAATTTTCCTATTCTTCTGCTATGTTTGAAGGTGCTGCCCCACTTGGTAAGTCATTGGGGTTTCTAGTGGATTGCCTAGAGAAGCAAAGCATGGGTGTGCTGGGTCTGTATGTTGTGAAGATGTTTCTCATATTTTTGTGAGACCATGTGTCCATGGATTTATTTTTTTCTTTAGGGTAGTAATGGGAGCCAGCAGGCATACAAGTACCTGTCTACAGAGCTGCTTTCTACCACTTCACATGCCTCAGGATATTCTCACCACATCCCCTGGGACTTGAGTACAGTGGAGGGGTCTGACCTCTTCATCAAGTTCTTGCAGATTTGGCTTTCCAAATAACTAAAGATTTATGCTAGCTCAGAGTGTCTCACTTAGAAAATTGAGATTATAAAGCATGTTTGAACTCTGAATTCCCAGATATATTGATCTTGTGGGATGTTCAGGGTGAAGCTCCTGACGTGTGGTATTGAAAGGAAACTGCAGGGAAGATGGAAGACCTTATGCTGGGTTTCTTAGTGCACTGGAGGAAAATAAGTTGCACAAAGGACTATTTGGGGAAATAAATTTAATTTACTGCCAATCAATAACAGAGTAGTAGAATAGCAAGAAATAAAAACACAATTAAACATGTATTTCCCCCACTCCCTCTTCTTCCCAGGCTCAACTTCACTCCTCATCCAGCAGGCACCACAGCAGAATCAGGAATGGGTGTTGTGATCTGCCCATAACACTTTGTCTCTGTTGCTCCTTTCTCTTCATGCAGTTCTTCTGCTTCAGTGAGGGGTTTCTCAAACAGGAGATAGTCCTTCATGAACTTCTTAAATCTGGGTTTTTTTCTTGCATCAAAACCACATCCATAAAGAAATAAAAGAGGTTATAGGAGACTCTCTTCTGCAGGGAACAAGGTCAGCAAGGAGGGTGAACAGCAAGCTCACTACTCAGACTTCGGGAGATCTCCTTGGTAGAGTACCGTGGGATAAAGCCCTGGAGGGAATAGAGGCCCAGGAAAGCTGATTGATATTCAAGGATCATCTTCTCCAAACGCAGAAGCAATCCATCCCAACAAAGAGGAACTCAGGCAAAAATGCCAAGAGACATGTATGAATGAACCTGCAGCTCCTGGACAAAGCCAAACACAAAAAAGGAGACCACAGAGGGCAGAAGCAAGGACAGCCAGCCTGGGAGGAATACAGAGAAAGTGTCTGAGCAGTGAGGGATTGGCTTAGGAATGTGCTGATAGAATTATATCTGCCCAGGAACATCACAGGCAATAAGAAAAGCTTCTACAAGTACACCAGTGATAAAAGGAAGACTAGAAAAAAATGTGGACCTTCTCCAGAAGGAAACAGGAGACCTGGTTACTCAAGATATGAAGAAGGCTGAGGTACTCAACTTTTTTGCTTTGTTCTTCACCAGCAAGAGCTCTATCCACACCATACGAGTTGCAGAGGGTGAAGACAGAGACTGGGATTATTAAAAAGCAGCTTTTGTAGGAGAAGATCAGGTTGCAGGTCATTTAAGGAATCTGAATGTGCATAAGTTCATGGGACCTGGGAGTAAGGAAAAGAAAATTAACAGTGAGGAAATGCATTGTCTACAGTCATACATATGTAAGGTTTTTTTCCCTCTATTTTTCCGTTTATATTTGCATTGGGCAATCAACTGGTACTCTTTAGATGGCTCTGGATTAATGTTTTCTGGAACAGGATGAGTTCTAACATTGCCTATGAAAATGTGTGTTTCTTGTGAGTTGTTTGAGCTTTCTAAGCCTGGTGGCTTCACACAGAATTGCATTTCGGGCAGGAAGATGACCATCACCTCCAGTGATGAGTTCTGGCTCCATTGGGAACCTGGAATTATACTTTTTTGCTCTTTGAATCTCCTCTCCTCCCACCGTCTGCTATAACTTTTTAACCTGTTTGCTAAATTTCATTATGAGGTGAAAAATATCTCTGTGAGGCTTATATCTACTTTTATGAGGATAAGTGGCCAGGTAGGAGAGAAATACCCTATTAGTGCTATGGGAGGGAGAGATTTCAGAGTGAGTTCAATTTTATAGATGCCAACAGATTTAAGTCAGGCAGAGATTTAATGAATATTTTAAATATAGGAAAAGCTTACCAGAGAATCCAGCCAAGAGATACAGGGCCAAAAGAAGATTTGAAGCAGAAGAATTTGAAGATTTAAAGCAGATTTATATGATTCAGTTCCCATAGCAATATGTTCCTTTTTGGAGATAAGTAATCTATCACTTAAGTTTTGGTTAGAAACATTCACTTATGTTTGATAAACAAGTTGTCATTTATAGCCAAAAAAGCTCATAAATACTTGTCTATGAAAATTAGAGTTTTCTGTAGAAAAATTGAGATGCTTTATGAAAAGCAATTTCTTGTTGGTAAGAAAGCTATTTTGACTGAATTTTTATTTGAACAAAAAAAATAGGGTGAAGTCCTTCACTGCCTTTGCGTTCGAATGCAAAAGGTCAAAACCTGAACATTAGGAAAGCCAAAAAAGGAAAAAGAATGCAGAGGATGATGAAGGAGACTGAATGGAGGTAGGAAGAGCATGGCAGGGTGGTAAAGAAAGCTTTCCTTTCTTCTGTATTTTGTCTCATTCTGACATTCATACATTGTGATTGCAATCAAATTGCAAACTTCCTGAGCAGTCTATACAGAGAGCACATGGTAATTAAATGTCTTTGTACATATATAGTGGAAGCAAAATTTCTCTCATGAGAATTTGCTGACTAAATTCTTGTAGAGATAGAAGACTCATTTGAGAAGAATATTTATGTCCAGATTGGTTTGTTTATTTGTTTGTTTAGTCAGAAATGGTTAATTTGTTCCTTACAGGTTTCTAGGTGGTGTAAAAAGCCAGATCTTTTTTCAGCCTGCACTGCTTTCCTGGGGGAAAAGAGAGCTTGTATTTTTTATAGTTGCCTGTGAATTCCTACTTCATATCTATGTAAGGTTGTTCAGATTTCAAAAGCAAATTACATTTGCAGTGCTTTCTGTTTTCCGTGGGAGTTTCCACCTGCCAATGAATCTTGCCTAGTGACCCATACTCAGTCAGGTCTTGGTCTGACCATGACACTTCAAGGTGTGCAGTTTCTAAGAGCCCAGAAAAATGTCTGTGGTCTGTCACATGTACCCACACACACACACACAAACGCACACACATGTAGATATAAAATTTATTTGGTTTAACGTATCTAGTAACCCTCATTGAGTGAATTTGCTGTTTGGGAGGCTTGCTGAAATGGAAACTCACATACATAACACTGGGTTCCCGCGTGGACCAACCTGGTCCTGCCGGATATTGGTCTTAAATGTGCAGTGAGAACAGTCCAAGAAGCACAACAAACTCTTTGCTTCACCATTAGGTTTCCAGAGCTGTAAAATTTTTGTGAGATTACTGCATTTTACATGATCGCCAGTGTAGTGCACCAGCTGAACAGACACTGCTGGGATATTTGATATATTTAGTGAGGAGATGTGAATGGAAGAGTGGACCTTGGACCAGATTTGAACAGGGCTTTTAAAGCAATTGAACAATGAAGAATTGTAACTGGCATCTGTCATTTGGGTTATTTTTCGTGGGTTGCTCGTGAGATGAAAGGCAGTCAGAGTGCAGAACGGCAACAGCCATCTTTGAACATACCTTGGAAGTAATACCAGCTCTTTCTCCCAGACGATGACATTTCTACTATCTGGGCCAGCAGGTGATGTGACAGTCCTTTGGAGACCTTCCTTCCAGGCAGAACTTGCAAGCAGTATTTAAAACTAAAAATAGAGATGTGTCTGTTTCTCTAGCTACTCTTTTCTGTCTTAAGCTGTGACTTTTATTAATTATTGAGCAATAGTTTTATTCACCCATTTTCACAGAAGAAACACCAAGGAGTGGATTAAATTTTTGAGAGCTGTATAACACTGAAAATTGGATCAGGTTTTCATATGTTTTCCAGGTTATGAGAAACACTCACATTCAAACTGGGGAGCAAGCCTCAGACAAATTGAAGGCTGGAAATTTTAAAGAGCTTTGGTGTACTGTAGAAGATGGCATTGCATCGAAGTGGGATTTGGCATACTTTTTATTGACAAGTCAGCAAAAGAAACTCAAGCCAAGGACTACAAAGGGAAAATGGATAGGTACATGATTAATGAAGTTTCCCGACTTTGATGAAGCAAAGGGAGCTATCTCACAACAGAGGCACTATCTCACACACCACCTCTGACACTACAGCAATATTGCTCGAGGTTCCCAGGAGCTGGGGATGGATTTCAAAGCATGCCACATCAACACTTAAAACCCGAAATGCAGAAGGACAGAAGACCAGTGTGCTGGTACCAGATTAACCCACTTTCCTCTCATGCTGCTGCTTTCTTGGAGGAGAGGTGTCCCAAGCTGTCTATGTATGTACGACTGTGGCATTCCAATGGCTCATCTACTAAAACATCTTTAAGAGTGATGCTTTCTTGTAGTGAGAAGGCAAGCAGCTATAAAATATCTTCACAGTTTCATGAAAAAACCTCTTCTGGCTTTCTTGAGGTGCCTCATCTTGCCCTTAATTTACTGTTGAGGGTGAAGGACATGGATGTGTCATTATTTTTTTTTTTTTAAATTTATTTATCATTCTGGCAAGCAGGTTGTGGTTATCTGGAATACATTTCCCACTATGACAGCCACTTTTAATTTATTTGAGTGAGCGATCTCTCCTCTCTGACACTTTTTCTGTTCGAAAAATATGTTGCAGTGTGATTGAGGAGGCAATGTAATTAGCCATGGTACAATCAGGATCACCAGATTTTTTTAGCTTTACACAGGCGCAACTCTTCCATTTTCTGAGCTATGCATCTCTCTACATTTATTCAGTCACATGGGAATAAAGTGACCAGATGTAAACGATTAAACATCTTGTTGTATTCATACCACTGGATTTTAAAACCATCTCAGTAACCACTTAAGTGTTAAGTCTAATGTTTTGCCCTCTGTTTTTTTCTGAAGCTTAGGACTGTTAAATACTGGAGTGTCACAAAAAATATTTTTTCTATATATTTCTGTACTTTGTGTTAACAGAACAAGAAAAAACCCACTAATTTAAAACTATTGTATCCCAAAAAGTTTGACCAATAAAGTTTGAAAGAAATTACATATTATTCTATTCAGTGTTTTGCACCTGGAAGAGTAAAATAGACAGAACTCCTGTGCTATCTACACAAGTTTGTAGATGGATAAACTGAGAGAAAGGGAGTCACACCAAAGGTTTCTCACTGAAGGTCACACAGGAATAAGGGAGGAATCACCCTTACGCTGATAACCTTCTGACTGGATGCTTCAAGCTTCAGGCTACAATGCTGTTCTTGTCCTGATAGAAAGGAACCTACAGCTACTGCTCAAAAATATGTCTCTGCCATGTGGATGAACAAGTGCACTTTGTGATGAATGCATAATAAAAACAAGGAATTTATTAGGACAAAAACATTTTAGGGTCTGATTAATCTAGGTAGAGATTGAGGTAATGGGAGGATGCTGAAAGGGACTAATCCATTTCAGTGAATATGCAAGACAATATTGCTGAAGTTGATGAAGATGGCTTTATATTTAAAGAGATCAGGATTCAGAACACCTTTTGTGACTTATTATGCAAAGAAAATTATTACTGCCCATTAAAAAATTACGTTTCATACAAAATGAAAAATCTGATTAGTGCACCTCAGTGGCTAGCTTCTAAAATTATAGAATTAATGAATATATTAAATATTTAATTTCATACATAAATATCTGTTAATAGAAATTAATTACTACGTGCAATAAAAGTCATTTATTGCACATAGAGGATCAAATATTAAACAAGAGCTGAAGTAAAAATGTGAGCATTTTCATTGCTTCTGTGTAAGTGATTTGGTTATCTGTTGAAGATTTTTGTTACTGTATAAACAGCATAGATCAAACTCAATAATAAGATAAACTCTCTCTATATTTTCAGTGTCTCTTGAACGTTACTAAAAGAAGTCCTTGGTAGGAACAGAATGTCCAGCTGCATTTAATTAACCATGTTATTTCGAATTCATTTGGGCTAGTGTCATTCTTTTACTGTGTTTAACAAAACAACTGGAGGTGAAAGCAGATACAGTGGTCTAATGAAAACAGAATCGCTGCCTGAAGCTACTGGGCATGCAAGCAAATAGCTCATTTTGGGGAGAAACAGGATTGCATACTGTCTGACTGCTTGGGGAAAATGGACTTACTTGTGACTCCATCTTCTGCTGAAGTAGGGAATACAGTAAGGCTTTGAATGCTGTTAGTCATTAATAGTATAAGTGATAAGAAAGGTTGATTGGGGTGGGTGGCAAAAATTGGTAACTTAACAGCCACTCTTAATCTTGAGGGTAAAAACCACTTAAATTGTAGAGATTGAATTTCCATTGCTTTGCTGCCCGAAGCCTTGGAGGTTCCCTGTTATAAATGAAATCCAGAAAAAGAAACAGTTTCTAGGTGTCTTTTAATCAAGAAAACTAAAAAACCCCACTGCCACTTTGGATGGTATTTGAATTATTTGTCATGTTCCACATTAGTCTCTGTAATTTAGAATAAGTTTTTTGTCTTATTGGCTGGTGACAATCATTTCCTGAAATGTACCTAATTAAAGTCTATATGAAAATGTCATAACTTACTTCCAGTCACTGTCTTCAGAGGACAGACTTTGGCTGTACTTACAAGCTGGCATTTGAGCTGTTGCATGCAGTCCTTGTTTGAGTGAGAGACATTAAATACCAAAGGATGCTAACAATCTCTGTTAAAAGGATGCTCTATGATTGAAAACTAGCAGCAAAAACACCCTGAGAAGCACCAAAAAGTTATTTGCAATTTCTAGGCATAAAGCAAGTGAGACCAAATCCTCGTTGGTTGTGTTCAGTGACAATGCCATGTTTAAAGGTAATTCAAACAAATCTTGCCATTTAGGCAAGCTTTCTAACATGACCACAACACATATCACAACTGTGAATTTTGTCCCTGAGAATGATTAATTATCGTTCTGATGTGTAACTTGAGGGTGTTGCATCCTACAAGCAATGGCAGAGACAGTTGTTCTGTGTTCATGGTCTGTTTTTTGAGAGTAGGAAACTCAGAATACCTTGCAGACTTTCCCACAGGATGTGGCTTGCAGTGGCTCTCATACACATTTAAAGCAATCAACACCTGAAATGGATGGTCATACTGAAAGTCCTATAAACCTTGCTTTCCAAATTTCTTGCCTCCTCAGAGCGTCACTGTGCTTCAAATCACAGAGAGGTTCTGAGGTTAGTTTCCAAGGAAAAGTTTTCCCCCTGTCTCTGACTGCAGTTTATGAATTGCTGATCTGAATCTTTAATGCAGTGAAGGGAGAGCATGTATTGATTGTTGCCTCCTTGGAGGGATGGGGAGATTTTCTGGTACACCTTGTGATAGTAACAAATTAGGGTGTCAGGTAACAAGAAAATCTAGTGGGAGGTGCACTTGTGGGACTGGAGCTGGGGAGAGCTGACATTTTTTGTTTGAAAGTGATCAGGGACTTGTTAATCCATGGGTACTGTGTTGTTCATTGAGGCTGGCAGCAAATGTTGCACGTATTCAAAGAGACTCCATTGTTTTTCTGGGAACCGCCAGGTATTCTGTGGCAGAGAATGTTAAACAAACTCCTTTGAAGTATTTAAACAACATATTTTTATTTTATTTACTTGCAGTAAATATCCATTCTAGATACCTTGCAGCATTGTTTTTCAATTCAGGTAACTCTTATCGGTCAGTGGTGGTGTAAGACCTGTTTTCTCATACTGATAAAATGGAAATGAAACTTTTTACCCACCTACAGACGTATCACGGTTTCCTGAAAGAAATGCTATCAAATTTTCAATTAAGTGCCGCATTACTACAAATGGTGGAAAGCCATACTAAGACAATCAAGAAATTTATGCTGTGTTATTCGAAAATATAGCCTAAAATATGATGTAAACTTCTTATTAGGCTATTTAAATTTAATGTCAGCAGTGATTTTACAGCTTATTGTTTAAGTTTCTAAAGTATATGTTAAAGTGGAACTTCAGGGGTTTATTATAAATAATGTGAGGAAGAGGATTTGATTAAACCCGGAGTGAAGTGAGGTAGGAAATGGCTTTCCCGTCTGGAGTGAGTCTCTGCAGGAGGGAACCAGCAACTGCCAAAACACTGTGAAAGATCTCTCCCTGGAGTTCCAGAAGCTCAGATATTAGGATGGTTACCCACTTGCCTTGTAGGAGTCTTGATTTCAAGCCATATTTTGACAGGCTTGTCAAGTGTGAAAAGACCAAAGATGGCAGGAGCTAGCTTTCTCACCTCAAATTTTCCTTTCTTTTCCTCTTAATTTTATGTTGTTTTATTTTTTCAAGGGATGAAACACCAAGCAACCTTATCCCCTCTTTTCCTCCTTTTGAATCCATTGATAGCCCTGTCCCTGCTTTTCCTATTTCAGTGAACTAGTATTTTTAGGGAGGGGATTTATTTTAAACTACATTTACTAAAGAACTCACATCAGCAACTGGGGTATAAACCTGCTTGTGAAAAACTTTACAACTTTCTGTGCTGCATGGGGAAGAGAGGATGCACAGCAAACAAACCTACTCTGATGGGTAGTGAATTAAGCTTTATGAGGCATTGGACAGGTGGTTTCATTTAATGGAGAGAAGTGCCAAAAATACTGTACAGAGTAAAGCCGGATCAGCCAGATCCCGGATTTTTGTGTTAGTGGTTTTTCTCTTCTTCTTTGACCCTTAAAAAGACAGAAATTACACAGGTCAGTAGCTGCAGCAACTGAGGTTGCTTAGGCCATTTTTGGGAGAAATTCAGACAGGACGGTCCGTCCAGGGTTGGATTGGTGCACAGGCACAATTATTATCCTAAACAGGAAAGTACAGACCTGTCCTGGGTGGAAGATGTCACATCCAATAAAAAAAAACAACATTGAATTGTTCTTTTTAGCCAGAAGGATGGCATAGAACTATTTTATAAAGCATGATGTTGAGTGACTCACAAACCCACTGGCAGAGTCAATGAGTGAGGATATGGCCATGCTGATCTTCCTGAGGATGTAATGCAACCATGACCACTGTGCAGAGAGCATAATTAATGTCTGGCCTTAAAATCTGAAGGATTTTAATAACAAAGTTGATCTTGTGGGATTAAGTAATTGAGAGAAGAATGACAGAGCTTGTGCTTTCAAAGGACTCAACATAGATCCAATGTCTGTCTGCTTAATTGCTTTAAGAAGCGTACAGACGACTAGAAAACTAGAAATCCGTGTGGTTCCAGGTTGTTTCAATTCACTAGATACTGGTATGGAACTTTGAGTTTGAATATCTCAGAGACACTGAGAGGACTCAAAAGTACTGGTAAATGCACAAAGACCCCCAATACAGTAAGTGTCACTGAGACGGCACAAGCTTTTGGAAAGAGGTTGTTCTACAGGAGATACCATTGTTGACATGTAAAAATAACTGCCAAAGGCACTGAAGCAGAAACAAGGATTCTGACTACTCATGCTGTCCATGGAAATGCAAACCCACTGACCTGCCAGAGATGGATTTCCTCCCTTTCTTTGCCCTCAGGTTTGTCTGCTTTTATCTGGGATGACTTTCAGAGCAGGACAGTTAAAATGACTGTCCCAACAGTATTGGAAAGGTTTATACTTGCACAGTGTTTCGTATTATAGGGATAAAGCTATGCATACTATTATGGTTTCATGTCAGCTAAGAGTCCTCTGATCTAATGCCATTCTTTTCTCCGAAGCTGGAAATTATGATCTTTGTCATGTCTTGTTAGAGAGCATGAAATTGTATTTGCAGATACTTATGCACAGTATAATAGAACTCTGTTAGTAAAATGTAATGCGGTACAGATTCCCTTTCACACCCTCCCGTTACTGTGAAATGGACTCAGCAAAGTTTCAAGAGCAAAAAGAATCTCAGACCATTTCACTTCCAGTTGTCTGCTTCTGAAACTTGGAAAGCAACAGCCATGCATGATTTTATTAACTTCCTGTAGATACCATCTACCAGAGGCATTTCCTATATTCATGCTTAATCAAATCCAACATGTAAAGTAAAGCTCAGTGAGGGATGATTAAATTCACCTCTTTCTCGCAACCAGCTGCCCTGCAGTGTCTAGCACATCCCAAATGTGAGAATGTCAGCTACCACAAAAGTGAAGTACTGTGTAAATGGCATGATGCTGAGCTGAGGGAGGTTTAGGTTAGATACCAGGAAAATGTTTTTCCAACTAAAGAGCTAAAAGACAACATTGCATGTTAATGGGTTTAGAGGACACTCTTTGTGGCTACAGTGAAAGTGAATAGAAATCCAAATTTTATTTGACTTTTATTATTTAGGCCCTTTTGCCATTATTTGTTAGCTCTTCCTTTTTACAATCAGATATCAGAATATGAGTGCAGTGACGTTCACTTGCTTCCACTTCCCTGATTCAGGAGGACTTCCTTCACTGCAGGCATTGGAGGCATGCTGGCAACTCAGGCTGTGTGTACTGACACAGTTGCACTGCAGAAAAATAGTACCATGCATTTCTGTATGTACATAGTATCCATAATGACCTCATGCATGAGTTTGTCCCAGAATTTGCATGTGAGTTTGAACTAAAATTTAGAGATGGCTTTTGCTCTCTCACCCTTGTTACTTCAAAGAGATATGTCTCTATAAAGAATGAGCAATCCTTTGAAGTACCTTTCTGAATTTTCAAATACGTTACACTTCTGAAGAAGAAGGAAGGACATTGAAAAAGATCACAGCAAAATAATACAATCTATCACAGAAGCAGCCACACACAATCATCAACCTTATCAGAAACTCACAAATCCTACTCTACTAGTCAAACATTTACTCCAAAATTAGCTAATGATACTTCAACACTGAACCCTTCAACATTCAGTCTGTGTCTGAATTGTTCAACAATTCATCATTCAATATTTAGGTCCCTTGCTTTTTTGTTTTTTCTTTTTCTTTTCTTCAAGAATAAGATCTAAGGCATCCTCCTTTTTTCAAAGGTAAAAATCTTCACACAATACACCGAAGGCATGGAAACTGCAGTCCTTTGCTCAATTGTTAAATAGGTAGAATTAATAAAAGATGAAGTATTTGCTTGCCTGAGCCTCACATAATTACTGCCTATGTTGTTTCCCCCTTATGACAGCTCGTTAGAGGATTAAAATTTGTTTTTATTAGAAATTGTGGCATTAGTCATCAATTATGTGAGAGTCTCGGGTTGGAGTTCAGGCTTTGGGTGGAGTCGCAATGCGATTTTAATTCATTATTCATGTCTGAGTTTCTGTTTGACTGTCACGTGGCAGAAGTGTCATATTAAGAACTGAAAGCTATATGGGCCTTGGAGCTACTCCTGTGCCTAGTTTGCCATGTTCCCCCCATCTCTTGCAGACCAAGAAGCATATTTTTCTTACAGATGACATGATGATTTGTGCAAGATATAAGGACGTTTACCTTAGGACTGCCTTAACTCCACATTCCTAAAATAACCTTGAAAAACAACCTGTATCTGTCTCATTTTTGTTGGTGTAAATTAAGGGACATGATATTAAAACAGGTGAAATCAGAATCTGGCCCTTGGCATGGTGTAAAATGTTACAGCTTTCTCATGAGATGTGCAAGTTGTTACAGAGACTGTCCTTCAGAGCATAACCTGACCTTTTCCTTGAGAAATGTTTATGCAGCATATGACTTATATACAAAATTATAGCTACAGCTAAATTGTGCACAGAGCTATTAATTTCGTTGAATGTCTAGTTGACAACAATAAATCCAGTTGACATTATGAGACCCTGATAATAGTCCTTGTTGGTGGGTTGCAACAAAAAGGTTTACGAGCTTCTTCATTAGTAGAAAGTCAGTTAACAAATAAAGCTAAGTAAACCTGATGCTCGATTCAGTTTGGCTCAGGTAGTTGCTTGTGTGGTAAAAACCTCGCAGCTCATGCCCACTGTGAGTTTATTAATTAAAAAGGGAAAGAAGACTGGGTTCAAATCCCATTTTAGAAGCTTATTGCGGTGGAAGTGGCCATATCTCTGCGTGCAAAACAATATTCTCTGAAGGGGTCTGTTGACTCACTTCTTTCATGAGTGATGATAGCAACTGTATTTTGGAGATCGGATTTACTGAGGCAAATGTATGTTGTTCACATCCTTCATTTGCACAAGAAGCTCCACATTTTAAGACTCTTTGCTGGAAATACCTCATTATACTTCTCTGTAGCCTGGCTCTGGATGTTGATTGTGTCTGTTGTCAGGATGGGGATAAACTTGGCGTACAAATTTGCTCAGGACCTACACGTAATGAAGGAGTATTTGTGTAATAATTTCCACAGCTGGGACTTCTTATATTAGTTTCAGTTTTTCATTGCAGTTCTCTGTTTTGCTCAGCCAGTGTTGTGAAGCAGCTGGGGCATTAGAGATGTTACAGGAATTAATTTTTTCTGGTTTTCCTTTTTATTTATTCACCGTCCCTCCCTCCCCCACCCCACGCTTATATCAGTGCTTGAGCAATGATTTCAGTTAGTGCATATCCTGCAGAAAGGCAACTGCTGGCTTCAGCAGGTAAAGATCCTCAGTACCCTGGTTTGTGAAAGCATCTGAATGCCAACACTGGACACCAGAACTTATCTCTTCCTGTCAGGGAGCTATGAAGAATCAAACCTTCTTGTGCCTAAGAGTGCAAAACCTAGGATTTCCAGAGCAAACGGTTATGGAATCCGCATCCTTGGATAGAGTCCAAAGCCATCTGGACACGGTTCTGAGCAAGTGGCTTTGTATGGTCTTGCTTGAGCAGCGGGGTTGGACCAGATGACCTTCAGAAGTCTGTTCCAACCTTAACCCCTTTGTCAGTTCGCGATAAGCTACCTTTGGGTCAGTGTGGAGAAGGTCTGGGGATCACTGTTAGAATTACAGTGTTAGGAGAGACAGAAAGAAAATTTTGGATATGTTTATATAAAATACATATTCAGATACACAGGCTCAGCTAAAGCTATATATGCTTCTTTTCTTCTTTTGTTATTCATACAATCACAGAATCAACAATACTCCACATTGAGATAAATGAGTAAAAGAGTTTAGCAGGATATTTTAGCATGCTCCTGGATTTAAATATCTGAATCGTTATTTTGTAAGAGCTCTCAGTGATTTTAGATGCCCAAGTGCAGCTTTGGAAGTCTGACACTTGAAGGGTTCTGGATTTACTTTTGAAGGTGTAGGTTCTAGATCTTTTGAAATGTTGCTCCTTCAAATGCACATCCTTTCTTTAACTGACAAAGAGTTTTTATCTAGTCATTACTACAAAGACAACTAAAAGCATTACAGGTTAAAAAAATCCCCAAGGTTCTTTTCTGTTCTTTGTGGACTATTAAGAAAATAAGGGGCCATGTTCTCATTCCAGAATCTCTTTTGCTGTTAGCAACAGTGTATACACCACTGGCTGGAAAATGAATACTGCAGGGGTCAAAACAGATGATGTCATTGCAAAATGTTTGATGGTTTGAGGTTTTGTTACATTTGGTATTTTTCCTCCAGAAAAGAAATGGACAGGTGGTCACAAAAGTGGTTGTTTCAGCTGCCATCTGAATTTGTGGGGAAGTGCCAGTTTTTAGTTTTCTGTCTAGAGGAACACAATTAAAAATATTCAGTGCTGTGGGGGAAGAAACATACCTAGGTGGTCCTCATTGTAGTTTTTCACATTTCTGTGCAGCTAAGACAAAGTAATCACAGTAAACCACAGATTGCAGTGTTACTTTGATATCTTTGAGTCTTCTTTGGGAGCAGACACAGAGTCAAATGCCAAGCCTAGCCTTGACTGACACAATATGCTGACTGGCAATGTCATAGGGTCTCATTGCATTTGTTGGATTTGCTCTGACAGAAGTGAAGATACCTGAGCCTAAAAATAAAAACACTGCTCTGTCACAGCCTCCAGCCTTTTCAGTTCACTTCAGTGAGACACAGAATGTGAAGTTTTTAGTTGCAGAAGGTCAGACCAGGTCCCACTCTGTTACTCTCTTTGTTAGCATGATAACATGGCATGGCATGTTGCCACAACACTCAGTGAGATGCCTGCTTCTTTCTGTCATAAGCCTTATAAAAGCCTTATGAAGAGAATTTTCTGTATCTATCCCTCTGCATCTTTTATCCTTTGGAAACATTGCCTCCTTCAGCAAAGCACTGGATTTTAGACGGAAACTTCAGATTGGACTGTGAATGTATGATAATATACATATATACATGTGTATGAATGTATGAGTACTTACATGTGAATGCATGTACTGTCATTTAAAGTAGCTTTATGTTTTCTGGTCTGTATTTTTCTCTGGTCTGTCAGTGCTACAGACTACAGCCTGCTAAAGGCTGTAGACCGATGCCTGAGTAAAGGTGACCAAGCTGTTCCTTTCCCCTTTTTACTTCTTAGCATGAGTTCCTCAGATGCACTTTGACATTAAAGGAGATCTCTTGTCAGTGGATGGTTCTGTCCTTAGCTGAGGCCCAGACAGCTCTGTTAACAAGTTAGGGAAAGTGTTATGAAAATAAGCCAGGGGAAAGAAAGCTTCACTAAATTGTCTTGGTTAGTTGAGGTTTTAAAGTGATCTGGAGCTACTGGGAATTACTTAGGTACTGCTATTGATGGGTGTAGGGACACAGCATCTGTTCCATCCATCCCAATCCCTGCACGCACACTCCCTCTGTACTTTGTGGCTGTTGAGTATAGTAATGCTCAAACCTGTCAAGGTGATCTGCTGCTTCTGCCCTTTGAGGAAGCTGCATATTTAACTCAACACTTCCACTGAACCTGACTACCAGCTCTGTGTCAATGCAGGACACCTTTTTAATCAATCTGTTTTTCCTCGTGAGAAGCATTCCCTATCAAGTTTACAAGATGACAAGAAAAATGGATTTATTACCAAAGTTAATGTCATAATTTCTGTGGAGTAAAAGCACTATAGCTAATGCTATGATGAGGTATCACTAATAGCATTACTAATTATAACTGCTCTAAATTTATAAATAGCTATAGAATATCATTAAGTATGTGAATCATGAAGAGCTAGCTTAATTGTGTCTTGTCTTGTTATCAGCTGCATCAAAATTATTCCTAGATTTGCTGTGCTTTGTAGGCAACTTAATATTCTGCTTCTTGAATTTTCCATAAGGCCTAACAGTTGCGAGAGGAACAGACTCCTTTATTTACACTGGCATTGCAGCTCCAAATATTCTTTATGGAAGCTGTGCAGCTTCAAACACACAATGGGGAATGTATTAAAATCGGGGGGAGAGGGGTGCTGTGTTACAATACATTCCCACTATATACCACCTGTGAGGTACTAGAGTGCAGTAATAACAGCTAAAAGTCAGTTGAGTCAAAATAAGACAGTTCTTTGACTTACACTTAAAATTTCTTATCCACAAAAAGCATCAGGATTTCATTACTTTAAACAAATATTTCAGTACTGATGCAGTACAGATACTGTCATTCCTTCCTCTCCACACTCTGTTCTACAAATGTGGACCTTCTTTTTATACATTAGTGTACAGATCAGCTTCTGTCTTACACAGATTCTCTGAAATCTTCCATGCCTCAGCTCCCAGCAGTACCCTTTGCCTATTTTTGTTTCATTCACAAGAGGCTGTGAACGATGCTTGCAAACACCCTTCAGCTGTGTTTCTTGATCTCAGTAGGATTTCTAAAAGAGACATAGATGCAAATGTGATACCAAGATTGTAATTTGCCCGACTATTCTTTGAGGTTACTTTAAAATTTGCCCACGGGCTTTGGGATTTATTCAGTGTTGCTGTATATCCTGCATTTTTCGTAGCTCCTCAGAGCCAGCAAGGAAGTAGATTGCATGATCATTTACACTGCAAATACAAAAGGAAATTTGAGATCTTTTCTGTGTACAGCAGGAGCTAGTTGATGATAAGAAGGGTCCGACAAAGACTTTGGCTTAAGATTGTATGTTACAATCTGAATTTTGTATTAATTCTTTTTATTCTTTTTTTCTTCTTCTCTTTTCTTCTCTTTTAAAATCTTTATTATCTTTAAGTACACTTTCCCAAGGCTTCTAATCTTTGAATATCTGCTCTGAGAATAGGATATGTCTTTACCATAATTATTCTTCATTTAAAAAAAGAGAAAAATATATGTGAAGGACAGGTTGGGGCTGCAGTTACATACTCTGAAGTTACTGTGCATGTAGTTTCACAGTTAAAATGTATTTCTTGAAATACACTTGTCTCAAAGGTAATGTCAACTGAGGCACAACCTCCAAGACTCCGATTAAGTCCAGGCACAATCCAAAATCTTGGTCAATATATTTTGGAATTATGAAGCAAAAACTGCACTGATGTCTTCGGGCTGCTATCATAGGGGCTGAGAAGTCCTTTTAGATGGCACCCTTCGCTGAAATGACTTCTCCCATCTATCCCTGAGAAAGCCAGTGTGAAGATTCAGGGTGATTTAAATAGGAGGCATGAAAGGTCTCTTCTACAAATCAACTTTACAGCTCCCTATTTATGAACTTCCAACCATGTATTGCCCTTGTGGTAAACAGACTCTTAAAAGAATCTGATGTTGGCAAATAAATTACATAAAGACAGTATCTGATGGAACATTCCAGGCTCTTCTTTAAGCCTGGAAACACCACACTTTATATAGTTTATTTGAAAACTTCAGAATGTTTTAAGATCCAGTGGCTTTTCTAGCTAAGTAATGATGCTTATGGTTTTGAATATTCATTAGTGGTGACACCTTCCATGATGTCACTGTTGTGAATTGAAGAGGGGAATAAAGAAGAAAACCAGACAATTTTCCCTTGTAGACGTGTTCCAAACACTGAAAGCTTTGACTAAAATGTGCCCTGTGGTCTGGGAAGTGAGAAAGGCTTCACACAACTAAATGTTATTTGTGTATTTGCACTAATGCCTGTATCTTGTATTTTATCATAAAGCATGAAGAAAATGAAGTCAAATAAAGTTTCAAGCGGCTTGTGCTAAATGATCCCCTAGTATTCTCTTTCAAAGACTCAGATTTTAAATGCAACTACGGTTGCAAAAAAATGAGAATGACTATGCAATGTATAGATTCAATTCACACTAACTTAATTGGTTAACATTTTTCACACATATTGTGCCTGGTAAGAAGTACTGACAGATTTTTTGCTTTATTTGCTCCAATACTGTTGCAATTCTACAACATATATATATTTTTAAATTTTGATAAAATTAAAAAAACCCCTCTAATTATTGTTTTTTAGAGAATTCCTACGGAAAAAAAGGAGAGATCTGAGGAAGACTGGTGTTTGGTATCAGTGTGTAATCTGGACAAAGACTTTGTCTTTAACCTGAATATTTTGGTGTGCTTCTTAACAAAGTTTTTAATGCTGCTGATTTTAATAGCAGAACTTCCCCTTCTCTTCCCACAAGTCTGATAGTTTTTCATGTAAGCACAGCAAAATATGCTCTGAAAAATCCCAAGCCCAATCAAAGCAATACACTTGAGCATGCCAAACCCCCAACCTCCGTGGGATGGAAAAGATTTCATGGGCTGGGCAGACATATGAGTGTCCAGCCTTTGTGCCTATTTTGAGAGAATCTATGCTTACTAGACAGTTCTTTGGATTTTGCTACAGATGCTGTTTGAAAGTAAAAAATGGGAGAAGCCTATTTTAAAAATCCCCAAGTATTCTATCAAAACATTAACAAGAATTTGAAGCTTGGGGATCAGAAAGCATTGTGTGCATAGTAAAACAAATGTAACTGGCTAGCTGTAAGCATTATTTTTCAGATATTGATATAACAGAGTAAGCAGGCATGATGCTTAAACACATGAAAAGTTAGGTTTTTAAGAAGAAAACTTTGAAACTTAATTTGGACACTATAAGTCTTCCATTTTTCAATTTAAAAATATTATTACACTCACACTACTTGTGATCTGATCCAGAATACAGAGCTTAAGCCTCAAAGAGTGCTATATCTTCAAAGAGCCTTAGAATCCAAAATTTCCACATCCTACCTCTAAGAGTCAAGCTATTGTTATTCTCAAAATTAAGTCTGAAACAACTGTATCCTTTCTTCTTTCTCATATGTATTCTCAGTGATGGCACAGAAGAATTGAAAGGCCTCTAAAGAAGTTGCATGTTTGGGTTGCTGCACCCCTTTTCCAGGCTGTTGAATCCATTCTTAAGCTGTTCCTGCTGCTAAAGCTTTTGCTCATCTTGTCACCATCTTGACCCCTTTTTTCATTGCTCTTGTGTCTTTTCAGAAAAGATTAGAACTCTATAGAGTAGATTCAGATGCTGCACACATTTAATGCCATAATCTACTCTTTACTTCGTTCCTAATAACTCTGAACGTCTTCCTTGCTTCTTGACTACTGCTAAACACTGAACTGATATTGTCATGCAATTAACTGTTATTACTTTATGACTCCCTCCTAAGTGGCAACAGTCAGCTCAGGAGCTGTCTTTATACACTTATATTAGGATTTTCTTTCTTGTTTCATTTTACACTGAATGCTATCTGCAATTTTAGTGCCCTGGCTCTCAGTGTCATTCCCCCACTCATTCTTTCCTCAATATATAATTAGATTTGCAGGTTACTGGCTGTACTTATCATAAATGGATGTTGATTGCAGCGTGCGTTCCTTAAATACAAGCTGTGTACCTCTAGATGGAGTCGGGAGCTTTCGCCTGCGTCAGGCTGACAGGTGCAGCTGAGTTGTTTTGCTTCTCATCAGTTTTAAACTTGATGGAATCCCTAGGACCATCTGGATACTAAGTGACCTGAGCAGGGCTTTTTTTGTCTTCAATTTCTTCTGCTCCCATTTTGTGACAGTGGGTCTTTCATGAGCGTTGACTTTGTGTGGACAATACCGGTTAAGTTTGGAAAAAGCAGGGTAGATGTTCCAACACATTCTTCTGGACCTCAGACTTGGATGTAACTTAAAGAGGATTAGAGCTGTGAATTAGAGCTGCCCTTAGGGGTTTGCTGCAAATTCACGCATTTTCCAGCTTATTGTGTCTTCTCATGTTTCTTTTCCTTCTTGTCACCCCAAATTGCAAATTGCAGTAGATGGGCTGCAACTTTCACAGCAGGTGTGTCTGTTGTGCATTTTTTGTCACACCAAAGGCTTTCCATACCAAATTACTATTTAAAATCAACTTTTAAATTACATTTTTACTTATAAAATATCTAGTTGGAGGCCTATCACTGGTGGTGTCCCCAAGGGTTCAATAGCATCTCTCTTACAAGGAAAGGCTGGGGGAGCTGCGCCTGTTTAGCCCATCTGTGTGTATATAAGTGTGGGGAGGGAGGGTGTGCAGAGGATGGATCCAGGCTCTTCTCAGTATGCCAAGCAGCAGGACAAGAGGCAATGGACAGAAACTGATGCACAGAAAGTTCCACCTGAAAATGAGGAAGAACTTTACTCAGTGGGTTACCGAGGACTGGAACAAAATGCCCAGAGAGCTTATGGAGGTTCCTTCTCTGGAGATATTCAAAAGCTGTCTGCACACAATCCCTAGGAACATGCTCTAGGGTATCCTGCTGGAACAGGAAGGCTGGACCGGATGACCTCCAGCAGTCCCTTCCAACATTACCCACTCTGTGATGCTGTGATCTTTTTTTTTTTTTGTATGTATAAAACTAAACTTATGTTATTTACTGTATTATTGATTTGATACCGTGTACACCTATTTATCTACCTATGTATATCTGTAAAACTTTAAAACTGTGCTTTTCTTCTTTCTGCTTATACTTTCTGTCTTTTAAGACGTTCAGCCATACCAAGTTGGTATGACAGCTTTAAGCGTCCTTCATGTGTTTTGCAGCTGGACAGCATGCAGTGAAAGTTCCAGAGCTCTTTCTATTGACAGGTCCTCTTGTCTCATTCACTGTTTCTTATTGTTAGTATCTGAGTATTAGTGGTCTGAAAAATGATGGAAATTTTGCATGTATTTTCATAATTTGCTAAATTTCCACAAGGAATAATGTTTCCTTTGCTGATTCAAGCAATCATGGATACAATTATGATCATTTTCCCCAAGACTACAGATGTACTCAGAAGATGTGGATTGATTACATTTAGTTAATGCTGTCAATAAAATTATTCCTGTCAGAGGAAAAAAAATAGTTGACATTCATCTGTGTTTGTCTTCCCCATTTCAGTCTGTGTATTCCTTCCTCAGTGCTGCTTCTCTACAAAGAAGAAAAGCTACTTAGATGAGCACTCTGTCCTTTCATAACCAAGACCTGTAGCAATGTGAAAACTTGCACAACTAAATTAAAGAGTTATACTTTAGGGAAGAGAGCTAATGAATACTAATTCAAGGAATGAATCTAAAAGTACTAATGAAGCTGCCTCTCTAAGGAACACTCTAATAGAAAGACTTGTGGGTTCTAACCTGCACATAATAATGGCACAGTGGCAACTTGGAGTATTTACCTTGTCACAAATATGTTTGCTGTTTTATCTTGGGCCAACAGTGAAGGCAGAAGTGAGATGCTCTACTTGAGCATGACTCTTAATCCAAAGTGTGTTGGCTTGCAGACATGAAATGAAACCCCGGGAGCCACTCTTCTTCAGAGAATTCCTTCTACCTTCAACTTTTTGGGTTGTGGTTTTACTATTATAATGTGGCTGTACACCATTTAAAAAATATTCTTATTTGGCTACAATTCATTAAAAATATTTGTCTGTACATATAAGCATGCATAAAGGCAAAAGGCAAAGAGAAGGACTGGTGAAACACTTGATATTGTTTTCCTCTATTGCTCTTCTTTCCAGCCCTCTCATCAGCTTTGTCATCCTCTGGATGCATCCAAAGACCTTCATATCCTTTTTAAATTGTGGAGTCCAGAAGTGCACTCGGGGTGAGGCTGTCTCAACACTGAATGTAGTGGGATAATCACCCTTTTGACGGGCTGGTTGTGCTGTGTCTGATGCACCCCTGAAAGGGCTTTGCTCTTTCGGCCGCTGGTGCGCACACTGCTGGCTCACACTGAGCTGCTGCCAACCAGTACTCCCAAATCCCTCTCCGCAGGGCTGCTCTCCAGCCACTCCTCTCCCCATTCATACTTCTGCCTGGCCTTTCTCTGTCCTAGGGGCAAAACCTGACACCTGGACTTGTTAAATTTCATCCCGTTAATCATGGCAATACAAGAAGGCTGAATTCTGCTCTAGGTGGTCAGTAGATCAAACGAGTCTTCAAGTTTGAGGTTGTGGGTTTGTTTGTTGGTTTGGGGGTTTCTTTGTGTTTTGTTGGTGGTTTTTTTTTTTAAACAGCACATTTTTTCAGTTTCTTGTACCAGCCCAAATATTTCCATGGATGTCTCAGACAAAAAGCTGGCAACTAGCATACAGACAGCACACAACACTCACCAGTTGTACACCAGCTGCTGCAAACAGCTTGAAATTGCTTATTCCAAGCCCCTCACACCACAGAGTGCAGATGGCAGGAGAGAGAAGCAGAAAGCAGCCAGACATCTTTTGGCAACTGGACCTCAGCACTGGCCACACTGGAGACATGAGCAAGGCTGGTTTTTAGCATGTTCTTACTGCCTGTCTCTGGCCAAGGGCAGATGTCTGCCAAGCCATTGAGAACAAGAGCAGCCAGGAGCTCATCCCATTTCCCATTTCCCTGTGGAGACGACACAGGCAGGCTACCAGGGTGGTACTGTGATGTGGTGACTCCTGTAGCACTGCAGATATAACAGAGTCTTAGCATCTCGATGGTGTCTTGCCTAAGTCCAGGCTTGTTGTATAGAATCTGGAAACCCAAGACATGCAGAGCATCAGTAGTTCTTGTGTGATGTTGTGGGAAAAGGCAGAATGGGATTTTCTAATCCAAAAACATTCTAGGGAAAACCAGACAATGGATACATCAGTAGACAAACGAGCACGATAAATATTTATAAACTAATAAGCAAAGGCTTGCCATATCATAAGCACACTAGAAAAAGAAATACAAGTTCCTTAACGGTATCCATAAAGAAAATATAAAGTAATTGTTGGATTAGCAAACAGAGGAAAAGTGTTATACATCAGACCTACTGAAGTCTTATTAATGACCTTGAAGAGAAATCTAGGAGAATCTAGTGAAATTAATGAAGTTTGAAAATGGTGTAAAATTACTTCACAACCTCCTTTCTTGCATTGATGTGATGAACCCAGGAGGCTGGCAGTCAGCTCTCTAGTCTAATATCTCCACAGATCCCTAGGCCTTCCCCACTGAGCTGCTCAGCTAATGAATCAACACTTTTTCCTTGTGTGTGAGAGGAATAGTGAGGCAACCACTGTACTCCCACACAAGACCTTATTCACACATCCTTAGTCAGTGACAGTAAACTGAAAAGGATCACTGCTCCTATTTGCAAGAACATAGTCTATGAACTTTATTAAGATCTGGTGTTACTGTTGCTTCTGAAAGTGTTTTGGCATAAAGCAGTGCTTGCACTCTAAAACAGGAGTTGGCTAGCCCAGTTGTTTTCAACTAGAATAGATTGAGGAGCTCTTGTCCTGTTGCATTGGATGTTTTGAGCCTTCAGCTGCTACATCAGCAACTAAAGGGGATTATGTGCAACAACAAAAAATAGTGTTTCCTGCACAGGGTGCAAAATTTCTGGTGATGCAGTGAGAAATGCTTAGTTGTGGGCAGTCTGAAAACACACCTGACTTCATGGCCGCATGTCTCACTTCTGAGCCTTTAAGTCTCTGCAACCATCAGTCAGCTTGTATTTGGTCTGAGTTATCAAGGTTATTTCTATAAATAGAAAAGCACGTGGGATGGTTTGTTCTTGCTTTTTGTATGTGTATGTTGGATTTTGTTTCTCTCAAACAAAAGTGAAAATTTATAGTGCTCCCACAGATGGTCATTTTAGGCAGGTCTTCTTCTCCTGACTCATGCCTGCACCTCTCTCCATACATGTGATTGCTGAGATATATAATGGTCCTTCCACACATTTCCCTTCTTTGACTTCAGTAGCAGATATTAGTTCTTCTAGCCTTTATACATTTGTGTCAGTCTTAATGTTGACAACAGTGAAAATTGTATTTCTTCCTACTGGTACATGTATTTAGTCAGATTTTTCTTCCTGCAATATATTTTATATATACATAAAAAAAGACAATTCAGCAAAAGTAAAGTGTTTTCTTAAATTATTTCTTGAAATGAAAACTGAAAAAACTGTTTGGATAGGTAAAAATGTTTTGTTTTGATCTTTGTGGAACAAAACTTTCTCATCTTCTCTTTTAAAATAATTCCTTTTGATATTTACTTTACTTCATATTTATAAAACAATATAAAGAAAAGCCCAAACAAATGAAATTAAATATATTGACTTTTCAATACTAAATACATTACTTGAGGCACTTTTCAGTTAACAGAATATTTACATGTAAAGCTTTTGTTTTGCTACAGAAGAAAATGCATTTCAAAATTGGGAAACTTAGCCAAAGATGTGGCCTCCACCTGGTTTTAATGGATAGACAAAAATCCACGGTGTACCATTAGGAGATTTCACCAAGTGCTTTGTCATTCTTAAACTAAAAACTGATGGCTATTTAACAATGAACCTACCAGTGCAAACCTGTTCATTTTGCATCGCACAATTAGTTGTCCCTCTTCTATATCAGTTTTAGGAACTCGAAAGGTTTAAGCACTTTGATTGTTTCTGTGAACAGAGAAACAGCCTATGACCAGCAGGTGGTTTCAGAATGGCTGTCACACAGCAATGCAATCATAGTTCCTTCAGCTGTTTATGTAATAGGAAAAATTCCAGCAAATATTTACATACTCAAGCAAATTATTATTATGCTATAAAATGTTCATCTTCCTCTACCTTTTGTGAAGCAATTGTTCCTCCAATCACATACAAACTGTGAAGAGAAATGCACATGGGAAAGATTCCCTTAGATCCATGAATAAGACACCACCCATGCCAGAATCTGACACACAAGTTGGCAGACTTGAAAAACCTTCACAGCATGGAGAACACCAGCTTGCTATTCTGTCTAGAAACAATACTTAGAAAACTAAACATCCCGTTTTTTAAAAGATATCACTGACAAAAATCACCAAAAAATGAGCATATGCAGAATCCTGTAACACAGCTGATAAGTAACATTCTCTATCTTCATCTTGAATGCTGGGAATTAAATATTTGTGTGTAAGTGTCATTTGAGAAGGGTGTGCTACGGAGGGTGACAAACCTAAAGAACGAAGAATGATAACCCCCACCCCCCAAAAACTAGTAACTTGAAGAATTCAAAGATGTCTTATACTTAGAGCTGTAGGAAACAAGTATTGAGAAAGAGCAACCTCCTTTACAGCATCTTAAGTTGAGAATTCAGAAAACACTGTCGGCACTTAACTAATGAGGAAGAATTCTTAAAAAAAAAAACCAACCAAACAACAAAATAACGTAAGCAGAAAGAAAAGCCTGTTTTTCTGCTGGAATACAAAACAGAAGCAGCAACTGCCTATATTCAGAATGAAATGTTGGTTGTGCCATGCTTTCTATATCCGTGTCACTGGTCCTTCACAATGTTTTCACTACAATTGAATACTCCTTTTATTTTTTAATCAAGCTGAAAGCACCAGAAAACTAGGAAAAAACCATAGGAGCAGAAAGTCATTTTACATTGTCATAGTAACAGAAATTTAACAGTAACCATATTTGCCAGAAATTTGTGAAACATTGCTCTGGGCAAATTTACATTGAACAAATTTCTAATTTGTAGTATAATTATAATCAGTTAAATAATGCCATTCAAATATCATGAATAATGCAATTCTCATTCATATTCACCAAGGACTTTACTTTTAATAATTCTCATCAGTGTGGACAGTTTGCTTTTTGGGGCAGACAAGTAGGTATTTATCTGAGACTTTTTTGAAGTGTTTTACCTTCTGGAATTCAGGGAAAGGGAAAATAATGAGAGTCTGTGTTATCACGGAAGTGAGTAGCAGAAGCCTAGACAATAGAGTACATAATTCATAACCACAGTCTATTATTTAGGATGAAATTTTCCTCTCTAAAACAAAGATAACAACAAATGCTTTTAGCCATTATAAAGTCAGACAGCTTGCATAAAGAGCCCTCTTGGTACAATTTCCCAGTATGAAAAAAATCAGAAGAAAATTCCGGTCCAAACAAATCCAGTGTTGTGTTAAATTGGATTAAGATTAGGATTGGTATATAACCTCATTTGTTCATAACATAGAAAGCCAGTTCTGACCAAGTCGGGGATATCTAGCTATTCCAATCCTGCTGTTTATTGTCATGCTATCACTCCCCTATCAGATCAGCTTTTTTCACCTTAGGGGCCTCTTCCTGTAGTGAGATAATTTCATTTACTCCTACTATCTGAATCCTAATTTCCAGACAGCAATTTGTGTATGACAGACAAAGCTGTAAGATAGGATTCTGCCAAAGAGTGACACATCAAGTGTTTTTATGCATATTTTCTGGGTGCATTGCATGGATATAAGAAAACTCAAACACTTTCTTGCTCACAGATAAGAGTGCTGAGCTTTTCTGGGTAAAAGAAGAGGAGAAAGAGAAATAAGTGAGCCTCTGACTTAGCCAAGGCATGATCTGTCAATAGAGTATTTATGGAAAAACATGGCCACCTTCTTTCCATCAGCTCATTAAACAAAAGTTGAGGTTTGAGGGTGAATTTCTTAAGGATGGAATTGAGTCAGGTGTCCATTGGACATGCAAATAGTGTGGAAACCACACCTTATTTAAGAGAGGTTGTGACAGAGGCATGGTGGTAGACATACAAAGAGTGCACTGGGCTATGGCAAATCCTGCCAGAGGCAAAAGAATCAGGAATACCAAGGAAAGGTATTATGCATAAGTGAACCAGAGAAAGGCTGTTATCTTCACCTGATTTCATGGGTGTAAGTTCATCCAGAGATTAAAAAAAGAAAAAAAAAGTGGTTTCCACATCTACATATCTACTTGCTACAGTGGGAACAGCTGGACACCCAGCATTTTCCAAAGAAATCTCTGGATATACTTAAAGATTTTAAAAATATTTTTGTTTCTTATTCGCAACTTACACTAATTTTCCTTGTCTACATTTCTTTTATAGGAAATCAATGGGCTTCAGCACATTATGAACATGGTAGCAATTTCCCTTTAAGCTTGCAATATGTTTCTTAATCATCCTTTC
Organism: Ptilonorhynchus violaceus; assembly: GCA_013397565.1. Classification (NCBI taxonomy): domain Eukaryota; kingdom Metazoa; phylum Chordata; class Aves; order Passeriformes; family Ptilonorhynchidae; genus Ptilonorhynchus; species Ptilonorhynchus violaceus. The sequence goes on along the minus strand of VZRJ01013354.1, from coordinate 4,847,952 downwards.
TGTTAATAATCCTTGTACACATACAGTTATTCAATATTTAAAGCTAAAACTGTAAATGCAGCATGATGCCTTACTTTGGGTTATGACTTGTACAAAAGCAAAGCTTTTTTTAAAAAAAACATTCAGCTCTTTCAGGATCTATTAAAAATAGCATTTATAGAAAACAATCATTTAAAGCCTTAGTGACCCAATATTATCTTTCTTTATGTTAAGCTTTGGAAGAGCAAACCCGTAAAATAAAACTCCCTTTTTTTCCCCCTCTTCTGTTCTTCAGCATTTATAAGTGGAAGAAAAAGACCCCTTTTATGGTAAATCCCCAAAAAGTAAAACTTAATCAGCATTTTTTTTAGTTAAACACATCTATTCCATGTGTTTTAAGTGTATGATCAGGAGAAAGATAATTTCTTATCTTTAGGAAGTAGAAAGAAGGAAAAGTTAGTTAGTTCTTCCCTGATTTTCAAGTGGTTGTTCTTTTGATACAACTGGTACCCAAGTTTTGCCTTTTCAATCAGATGCCTATGAATCCATACATCAAAACTCCCTCCAAAATATTTCTGCTTTAGATATGGATACTTTTAGACTCTGAAGCTTTTGAAACAAAGCATCATCCAGTGTCTAAGAGGGGCACTTTTCGAGAAGAGCTCCATGCCTTATCCAGAAGGGTACACCTCCTTTTTCTCTTTATCCTAGAAAATCACTACATGTCCCCATCCCTGACATTTAATTGCAGCTAAAGCGGGTGGGGAAGGGGTGGGTGTGGGGAGGCAGGAGGTGTTTCCATTGCAGTAAATGCTATGCTTCTTTTTCTACACTCAGTACTTTGAAAAACAAGGAAGCCTAATTGCTTCTGAAAGAAGTGCCTAAAGTTATTTTTAAACTAAATTTAAATATATTTGTTGAAATGTGTCACTCTGATCTGATTCCCCCTTTGGATTTCACATAAGTAAGAAATTATTATTTTTTTTCATGCTCTGCTACAATTTTAAAGGGAAAGAAAGTATTTTTCAGCATTTTTTTTTTTTTCTTCTGCAACATTTGAAGAATATATTTTTGCAACAGGTGGATATAACCGCTGTCCCAGTGCTTGCCGAACCTAGCCTTCCAAAATTCAGAACTGGCTAAAATTACATTAGAGCTTCTCACATCTGTGAATCACAGTACAAAGGGGTTAAATTGAAAAAGGCTGACATCCCTAAGGTATAACCTGTGTCAGTGGCCTTGTGATATCTGTGATAATAAGTAGCCAGAAACTCACTTATTTTACTATCTCAGTCCCTCATCCAATAGTGTTGGGTTGTTACTGCTTTAAGAGAAGGAATTGACAAGTGGTGAAATGGGAGGGAAAAACGATAACCACACAGAATTGTTGAGGCTGGAAGGAACATCTGGTCCGCACCCGACATCCCCTTACTCTGCGGATCGTGTAATGCCTGAAATGATGCTTTATTCCTTCAAGAATACAGCCAACTAGGGCCCAAATTGAAATTCTTGTTTTTCAGATAAACCTGACCCACGGCAGCAAACTGCAGAAGGAAGAAGTTCTGGGAGGGTTATTTTTGTTTGTTTTGCAGCTAAGCCACAGAGAAAGTAGAGTATTTCCATAAGGTACCATGTGCTTGTGGATATCAGTGTGTTGGCCTGTTTTCCCTTGTCCATTCTTCCTGGGTTAATGTCATTTGTTGAAGATGGATGTAACACATAGCATGCCCCATGAAAAGGAAGATGAAAATATTTTCCAGCAGAGAAACTTTATTTCAGGCAAAGTTTCTCTAGGAGTTTCTATTAGGCCCCAGTGTTCACAGTGAAGTTATGGCAGAACTAGCCTGACTTTACTAATCATCACTTCACAGTGGATTGAAGTGGTCCAGTTTTGAAACTGAAATGACATTAAAAACAACAACAAAATGAAGTATGGATAAATCATCCAAAGGGTAATTCCATATCACTCCCATCTATTTATTCCTCCTCTAATGAACATCCATAACAAAAAAAAAGCTTTTTTATCCTTTGTCTCCTGACTTCCCATCATCAAGATACTTTCCAAAATAAAAAGTTAGCAAATCACCTATTTGCCTTCACGTATTATGTTTTAAAAAATAAAAGAGGAGTTTTTCTTTGTAATTCCTTTTGGAATTCCGTGCCTTGAGGAGGCATTGAGACTAAGCTTTAAAAGCTTTTTCTTTACAGCAAAATTAGAAAACTGCTTGATTTAAAAAACAAATAAAAATAAATACCATTTGCAAGAAATCACCTGATATCCAAGTTCTGGACTTTAAGGTGGTGTGGTAGGGAGAAATAACCTTTTTGCTTGAGACACATCCAAATTGCCAGAACCTCTGAAGATGCACCACTAGGTCAGGAAAGGAAGAGATTCACTCATATGTAAGAAACTATCCACAAACATGGAAATTCAAACTGCAAAGTACAGTTTGCTTATTTGTTCTTTTTTTTTTTTTTTTTTTTTTTTTTTTTTTTTTATTTGGACACCAAACCAGAAAGAAAAGGAAGCAGAAAAAATCTGCTGTTCACTGAGCTTGTCTCTGCCTTTGTGAACTTCCAGCTTCTCTTCATGGCTCCAATACATTTACCACAGCATCCTGTCTGCTGCAGGGCCCATGGGTCAGCTGCAGTATGTGAATGGTATATGTGTTTGTCTTTTTCCCCAAGGTCAAGAATAAGAGGGAGCTTCAAAGGCAGGTTCACAATGCTATTGTCCTTTGTGAAAAACAGAGCCATTTAATCTCCCTAAGAGTGACTCTAATTAAGGATGCAAATATTCAATTAATTTGGAAAACGCAATGGGCTTCACAATTGAGTGAAATAATATGAATGAAGCAATTGGCCTGGGACCACAATTTATCTTTATACTCCCTCCATTTCACAAAGGCATTACTTTGCTAAGAATTATGTTTTATTCACACACTTGAGTACCAAAGCCCTGGGGATCTGGGATATTTAATTACATCACAGCAGCACACACAGTGGTTACAACTCACAGGATAGGTTTTCTATATTCCCAACACTGTTAGAACACTACCCCCCGCTTTGCTGTCCTGGGAAAGAGGTATATGGAAGGAAATGGCTTTGAGAAATGTGTATTTATGAAGTACTTAGAAGCTTGTAACTCAAAACAATCTTTTTGCCTGAGCAGGACTGATAAATTATCATTACTCTGGAAATCCTTTCTAGTAAAGAAATTACACAATGTGCCATGATGGAGAGAAGCAAATCAAGGAGGAACCTTTTGATGGTGGGAAGATGCATAACACCATGCAACAAGCCCAGACCTATTGTCTGGGAGTGAGGAGAACTTCATTTGTGCTCTATTACTGCCCCAGGTGTTTCATGAGCTGTTGGATGAATGTCCTATATATCTTGCAACTCTGTAGTCCCTTGGTGATTGTTGGAGCAATTCCCTTTCCCTCCCTAGCTCATTGATGCTAATGACAGGCTTTCTACTCATCATCTGGATATTGCCCAGGGGTTGCAGTGGAGACTACTCATTCCAGGTGTAATAGAAAAAAACCACCTGACAACCAGAACTGCTCCTTCAACTCACCCCTCTTCTGGCCACTACCATGGAGGAAGGCCTTGCGAAGTATTCTCTCTTGTGGGAAAGGATTTTTGTACGGGTCTAGTATTTTAGGAGCATTGTTCCCAACGAAACATACAGGCAGCTTCAACTGGAATACCAGGATAAACTCTCAAATTACCCCATCTCACTGCTTACTGATAAGAGTTAAATGGAATGTCTTGTCTCACAGCAACTGCTCAGAGGATGTGGTGTCTTCTTCCAAATGCATTAAGGAAGTATCTGGGGAGTTCTCAGTCAGAGATATGTTCCGTCCGCCCGGAGTATAAAACCAAAAGCCTGGCTATAATACTCAGGAACAAGCACATTCAAATGATTGGTAATTGCTAAATATCAAGTTCCAGGACATCTATCACTACCCTAATGTCCTTTCCTCTCCAGAGAACTTTGAAGCCTTGATAAATGATAATGTTGCATGGACTCAGTCAGGTAACGCATCCCCTCATTTTCTCTTAACAACGAGGCACAGATTCAGTATGCCAGGCTCTGCATCAGAAATCAGAGGCTGGACAAGAGTTACCAGTGTGTGCTCACAGCCCAGAAAGCCGATTGTGTCCTGGGCTCCATCCAAAGCAGTGTGGGCAGCAGAGAAAGGGAGAGGATTCTGCCCCTCTGCTCCGCTCTGGTGAGACCCCACCTGCAGTGCTGCATCCAGCCCTGGGGCCCCAGCACAGGAAAGACATGAGCCTGTTGATCCAGAGAAGGCCACTAAGCTGATCAGAGGGATGAAGCACCTCTCCTATGAGGAAAGGCTGAGAGAACTGGGATCGTTAATCCAGGAAAAAAGAAGGCTTTGGGCTGACCTAATTGTGGCCTTCCAGTACCTGAAGGGAGCCAAGAAGAAAAATGGATTTTGTCTACAGATATTTACTTTGTTACTTTTTTTCAAAACCGTCTTAGCTGCAGAACTAAGTTCAACTTTGATAAAACCTGTCGTAGGGTTAGGGTTCAGCTCTGTAACCTTGACAGAGTAGCACCTTCTTATTTTATGCCTTAAAGCCGACCTAGGCATTGAAATACTTAAGCTGTATTTCCTTATATTTTTTCAAACATGTTTTTCATACCTTCCCTTGCCCCCTGCAAATCCCTAGCCAAATTGTGGCCAGATGCTTGGCAGTCTTGAAGAAATACTGCAACAGCAAGAAAATGTGTATATAAAAAAAGCTGAGGGGAAATTGATTTCAATAATAAAACATATTTCGTTTTCAAGTTCCTGAGATATTATTAAAAAGAAGAAGCAGAACAAATAGGCAAGGAAACATGAAAGATATGTTGACAGAATTCCAGCAAACATTCAGCAGGAAATTTGAAGTTAAACTGATGCTCACATTACGCCTTTTGTAATGGCATCCATTAAGGGTTTCCTGGGCAGGATTTCACTTCATCCTGAAAGCTGAAGATTACTATAATCTTAATTTAATATGTGCTCTCTCTGGTTGTAATATCTATTTAGAATGTGAAAAGTCTTACACAGTTACTGCCCTTTTTATTTAGCATTGCACCAAACAATTGAACAAATAACACAAAAAAAATTGTTCTTAAACACCATTAAGCTTGCAATATCAAGCTGTTACAAGGCGAAAATGTCAGAACTCATTTTCCCCCCATTTTGTACTGGAGGATAATGACAATGCCCAGGTTCATCTGTCTACTTTCTCTAAGATTCTCTCCAGTTCCTGCACAGAGAGAGTAATCTCAGGAGGTGGCAGGAACTGGGGCAATTGTTTGCTTTGGGTCAGCTGGAATTGCATTTCAAAACACGTCTCTTTTCACTTACCAGAGAGGCAGCCTAAGACAACCACCCAGCTACCTCAGCCAGCTGAGGAAATTCTTTGACATAAGGCCTCATGAATACTCTCCGCTTCTGAAGCAGTTGAGCACGGCTGCAAAGTACAGTTCTCTGACAAAAATTTTCAGAAGTTGAGTTTGCTGTCTTCACTTTGACCCTATTTGTGTACCTGCCATGCATTCTGCAAGAAAAGGAATCTTCGCAAGCCTAAAAAAATAGAAAGTTTTATTGTTCCAGCTTTTACCACATTCACTACTCCATTCTTTTCTGAAGTAAACCTCAAGTTTTAGAAGAATCCTCATTAATGCTGCTTTTTGCAGAAATATTTTTAAACTTAGAATTTACTTTTTTTTTTCATTTGCCTCCTTGCTTCACCCGTAATTACAGCCCTTAGTTTAAAGTTCAGCCCCAATGAGAAGGGTACTCATTGCAAGTGTTTCTTTAGGACATGCGGGACACTCCAGAGACAACTAAGAACAGAAGATTCATTCAGGTACTCTCGACTGCCTCTGCAAACAGCTCTGTCTCCGTGGCTGATAGAAGGTGGTTCCCAGTCTTTGGACCCCAGTGAAGTGGTAGAGTTAAGCACAGGGAATACCGCTCAGACTTTACAGGAAACTAAGATTTTCTAGTATGAAAGGCATAATTTTGGTCCCGAAATCCTGATAGCAGCTTCTTTAATGGATTCTTTTAAGGATTTAAGAGCATTTTGATTCACAAGCTACATTCCCTTGTTTTTTCACTGTTAGTAGGCATTGTGTGGGAGCTCTGTTCTCATAGAAATCAGATATGCACATGCAATATGGATATGAAGTTGTTAAAAATGTGTCAGGGTGAAATTGTGTGTAATATTCTTCCAGTCTTCAAGAACAGGGGAAGAAAAACATTAAAGTGTTCAGAACTTAATAACAAAAAGAACACCTTTTATTTCCCAGCTTTCCCTGAATTCTTAGTATGCCTATGTGCTGGTTTAGACTTGGATAGAGTTAATTTTTTTCCCATAGTAGTTGCATGGGACTATGTGTTGGATTTGTGGTGAGAACAGTCTTGATAATGAAAGGATAATAAAGTTGCTAGCTGAGATTAAACCAGAACAGTCTGTGTTCTGCAATAGAGTCAATCGAGTGTTTAGCTTGATTATTGTTAGCATTTCACCCTAAGGCTCACCTTCCTTGTTGGAACAATCCAATACCTTTCCTGTTAAAAATTAAGAATTTTTATGTTAAAATACATGTAAGTCATTAAATAAAATTTTCTGAGTTGCAACTGTTTGCTTTACAATGTCTTCTGGTGAGGGGAGAAGGGGTGACATGCACTGCATTAGTACAATAAACCCCAACTTTCTGTTGGAGGTTCTGACTAATCATACCTGACTATCTTCTAAGCTGCTGGAGAAAGGAAGGTCAGTGGACACAAATTTTTATTTCAAACATTCTAAACAGGGTTGGAAATGCAACTCTGCTTATTTAATAATTTCTGTCTCTCAACATGCTTTTTCTCCTCTGTAATTTCTTGTTTATTTTTAGTATCAATAATTCTATAGCAACAAGCAGTCTGTACTCTCTATACAAATCAGGAGTACTTGAAAATGCAAACATCAGCATTTTAACAAGCTAAACAAGGGACAGCATGCTAATTCTGTGTAGGATTTCCAAGTGAGCCATCCTCAAAGGACCATATAATCATTAAAACAGGGAGACTTGAAAATTGAAATTAATATTGCACTTCAGCATGTCAGAGAAAATTCTATCATGGCTTTATGTATTTTTCCTAGCTCAAATACTCTTGTTCACTTTCCTATGAGTGTAGCAACTTGGTTTTAACTTATTGTTTGTGTGGATGTCAGGTGTCTTGATAATTTGATAGTCACTCGAGGATTTTGCTTTTATGATTTGGAGGAAAAGGGAACTCCAGGTAAAGTATAATAAAGGTCAGAAATCCCAATGGAAAAAAAAAAGAGACAAGAATAGTAGCACTGGCAAATCTTTAAATATAATCTCTGATGCCAAGAACACCACCTTTTGTAACTGAAAGATTAGTGGGACTTGCAATTTCATTTATCATGAATGCCAGACATATTTGGGTGGGACAATGAAAAACACCTAGGGGAATTAGATACTGAAATCCCATTAAAAAAAAAAAAAGGGTGTTTTTAAAAGCCCTGTCTCTCAAGCTTAAAAGTAAGTGTTTCTATTTGGCTTTCCTCCTGCTAGGTTCTGCCAAATATTGTGTACAGGACATCATAATTAAATCATACAAAGGAAAAATAAAACCTGAATAGAAGATCATTTATGTCTTCTGCAAAGGCCTAAAGGGGACAGTTTTCCATCTTTCCATCAGTTTGCAGTGAACTGTAGTCACCAAAATGCAGCTAATTCAGTGCTTGTGTTCCAGAATTTCTGGATTTTTCAGCAGCCCCTTCAAGCTAGGAGAGTCCCAAGCAGTTCGGACTCCATAGCATAATGGTAACCGAGTACAAACATTTCACTTTTTAAATAAGGGTATTCTTCATATTATTTCAATATATGTTGCCTGAGAGATGTATTTGAAAAGTTGAATTTTTCAACATTGCTGCACCTGGGAAATTAGTTCATGCAAAGCTAATTAATTTTTGGAAAGACACCCTCAAAAATGTATTTGCCTGATTGACTGGTCAGCGACATTTTCCAGACCCATCCTGAGAAATTTCTGAGATCAGACATACAACAAAGGAATAGGACAGCTGTTGGACAGCTCCTTACATGGTATGTTCAGTAATCTTTTGTAAATATTTCACGAGCTGTCACCATTCTGAAATTGAAGAAAATGTGTGGGGATATTTGCAGAATGTGGAGTATTCAGCTCTAAATCTGACTGTTGCATCTGGAGAGAACTCAGGTGATGATTGTGCAGGCAAAGAAGGTTAAGATCTGAGTACTTGAGTTCATCTGTCCCTGAGGTACCACTTGAGAAAAGTTCACTGATATTTTTAAATTTTGAGCAAGAACAACATTCAGTGCAACCACAGGCCATTTTACAAGAGAAAGAATATTAAAGGTAGCATATATATGCATAGTTCTCCCAGATGAGTTTCATTAAGAAATTGATATCCATTGAAAAGGGATCCCGAAAAGTGCAGTCATATCTCAAAACTTTTAGCTTAATATGACTCAGTTTGCTACCAATGTATTTACCAGTGGGGGACACAAGGTTATTTCTTATTAAATCCTCTAAAATACCTTGCCAGCTCTCACAGAAGCTATGGATGTTATAGGCTTGCTGCTTGATTGAAAAAAAGCTTTTACTCTGCTTTTCTTCCATAGTATATACATATCTTTTGTCACTACATGACAAGGCAAAGAACCAGTAAATTTTCTTTACACACTCAAGTTTTGACCATCTCAGTCCAGTTACCATTTGCTCTGCCATCTAAACTTATTATTCCCCGAAATTTCAATATCTGAACTGCTTTACTGTTTCCTACTCCTTGTATTCTTCTCTTTTTTCCTCATGTAGTGTATCTATCTCCCTGCTGCACCCCTTTCCTGCCAGCATTTCCCATATGTCTTTGCTGAACTAATACAACCTAACAGAAAAGAGGACCCATTTTCAATCAGGGCAAGTTTTTATCTTGTTGGAACCAACAGGAGGGAGAAGTTATCCTTATTTAGGAACACACTGAGACCCGTCGTGATCTGACCACATGGTGCTGTGGGAACCATGAGCAAAGTGACTGATTTGAGGTGAAATGGAAGAAAACTCACTCAGAAGGGGGAGGATGAAGCAGGCTTGTCTGCAATTTATTTGCAGCACTGTCTTCTGCTGGCACACCTCTGGATGAACTACAAGTTTGCCTCCTCAGCTGAAAGCACATCTATTTCTATACATTTTTATTGGAACTGGCAGCTTGTCATTCCAGTACACCCTTCTCTTGCAGCGTACTACATGGCACCACATAGCAGTGTGATGAAATGAAATGTCAGTGTCACATCAGATATATTTAGAGCTATATGTGCCTGTGTCCAGCAGGGGAAAAACACTACTAGATCACAGAGCCATTTCGCTAGGTGGCACATGTGGTTATGAGTCACTATTTTTTTGCTAAGATTCAGTTGCTATTGAAATTTTATTTTTTTTATAAGGTATTTTTAGTCCATTTGAAAATCACAGAACCATTTCTTGATGAGGATTACAATTTCTTATTTTCAACAAAATGCTCTTTTCATGGGGTTTTTTATTTTTCCATTGTGATTCTTTATTTTCTTCTCTTTTGTTTTTGAACAGAAACAAAACTCTATTTTTCCAAATACCTTTATTTCCCAGCTATTGAGATTGCAGAGGAAATTTTGCTTTTTATAACGGCATATGAGGACTCAGCCTCAAGACATGCTTCCAAACACTGTTGTAATATTTCAGAAGGCCATACCACCCAAAATTAAGAGTGATGGGTGAGGAAAATACATTTTCCAGGACAGTTATGCATGACATTGCATAGCATTCTCATCAATGGCTGTAAGGGTAGGGAAACAAATTGCATCACTTATCCACTGTAAAAGTTCAGTGAGGACGCACCTGCATGGCCCTGGTTTATGAAGTTCCAGCAGTTTTATATTTGCTTAGTTTTCACTTTCCAGGAGACAGCAGCAAAGGGGTATGTGCTCCATCTTCTCCCTAAACTGAGGGGATTTTTTGACCTTCTGGGTTATACACCCTCTGAAAGAAAATAGATTGTGTAAGAGGAGAAACATTAGTACTGTAACATAATTCATTAATAGTAACACATTCTTCAGAGCTCAACATTGTAGGGTTTCTTAAGTTATAGATAGACCCAAAGAAAAGGGAATGAAAATGGCCTTACAGGGCTCCATAGTGATTTTTGTGCTTGGTTGTGCTATCCTGAGAAACATGGATGGTTCACCTCTAACATGCACTTTCCTCAGAGTGAGTGGTTAAAAAGTCCTTTTCTTCAGCGATTCTTCTTGTCTTTGTAAAGGGAAATCATAGTTATTATAGAACAGCCAAAGCCTGTATAAAAAGGATTAGAAAAAAATGCGTCTAGAAGTAAGCATATTCAGGAAAAAGAAGCTACAGGATAACAAAATTCCAGCACTTTACAGTACCTTAAATTCTAACATTTATTAGCTTTTCAGCTTTGCAACCATTTAGGTGATAGATAGATAGATTGTTCCATTCTCCCCTTCTCTTTTAATTTTAGGTAAAAATAACATGATCACTCCTAACCTTAAGATAAAAAGATTTCATATTTTAAACTCTTTTCCATAGAATGTCTCTGATCATCACATAAATGCTCCAAGGCATCTTGTGCAAGTGTATTTATATATGGGTCCTATTCTGAATTGGATTGAGTGCTTTGAAGATGACACACTTGGGAAGCTGACCTAGGACAGAGTTGCATAGAGTTCTGTATAAAAAGTGTTTATAAACTAAGAAAATTCATACATAAGACAGAGAAAAAATGACTCACCTGATTCTCTCTCTTACAGATGCACACTGCTCACCTTTCCATTATTTTCTTTTGAAGAGAAAACGTATTTATGACAACACTTAATTTTCTGTCATTTCTGCAGAGTCCATATAACAGAGAAGCAGACAAGGATGTCATTTAATAGCGGGTACATTTGTCCACAAATGATTAATTATATCAATAATGAAAGGTTTGTTGTTGATCAAGTTCTGTAAATACGCAAGTGTGAAATTTTACTGACTTAAATACAGTATTGGTATATATCAAATATTGATGTTGCAATGCTTAAACGCTCATCAGCAAAAAGGTTTTTTTAAGTCAGGTTTGTGAAATGTTCATTTGTGTCATGCTCATTATTCACATAAGCCACATAATCAAGGAATTTCATATGAAATCCCATAGCAGAAGTGATTAACCAACAGGCTCAGTGGAAGTGATTAAACACCTGAATAATTTCAAAATTGGTTTGCAATCCAAACTCCAAAGATAATCAAACAGTTTTGAATATTATGGTGATAATTAATGGATAAAATAATGAAAACAAAATTTATCCAAAAACATATTTATTGGTAAACTTTGTTTTTCTCAGCTCTCAGTATGTAAATGGAATTTATTACCTGCTCCAAAATCAGAGTAGAAAGGTAATAAATACATGTTTATTTGTCTTCATTCAACTCTCTTGTTCTTTTCAGTAAAATGTTTCCCTCTTAATACTTTTAAAACAGCATAAAGAAGTTAGTTGTAATTCCTTGAAGTCCTTTTAAGACATAGCATATCAAAGAAATAGATATTAAATTCTCAGGTTTTGGTAGCTTATGTCAGTTTTGTAATTTCCCATTAAAAAGAAACAGAAATTGTTTTTAAAGGAGCATGTCACCCTGAGTGCCACTGCACAGCTCATAAATCCAGTCCTTGTTTTAATTTAGTGTGTCAGAAAATGACTCATTTGTTCATTACGACATTAATTCATTCAGAACAGTACTTTGTCAGGGAAGTGCAGCTACTATAAAAGTAATCATCTCAGACTATCTACTCTCTGGAAAGACAAGTACAGCTCCTTCTCATGATGGGTGGGAGCATACCTGGGCTAGAAAAATGGGTTATGCTTTGAATTGCATGGGACTTAGCAACAAGTATTCTTAGAAACTAACTAACAAAAAAAATCAGTGACAAGTATTCTTAGAATGATCTCTTTTTACCCAAATTCATTGGAGTAGACAAGTTTAAAACAGTCCTACCAGAGTATTCATACAATCACAGAATGGGTAAGGTTGGAGCTTTTGCATCACTTCTAGATATTTGTTAATATAGAGAATGAGAAAATAATTTTTGTGAATATTGCCACTTCTTTGCCTTTGGTGGGACAGAAGGTGCATCACTCACTGGGGTAGCTGGTTAGACTCTGCTAAAAAACTGTTCTTTGTGAGGACTCCAGCTTCAGTAGCTATCCCTGTGCAGTGCAGTCAGTCATGGAAATAGGAGGTCATGACATGGTAGTGCTGAAAATATTTAGCCCCCTTGGATTCTCCTCCTTACTAACAATCCATTTTTAGGGATCCCTTACTCTTCAGCCTAAGTGGTTAAATCGCCTGGCATGGGGAACATCACTGTCAAGGGAATCAAACCTGAATGCAGGCAAACGAAAGGACAGTCCCAGCTGTCAGAGTGAAGAATGGACAGAGTGCAGAAATTATTAATTTCCTAGGTTATGGATTCAATTTGGATTTACAGCTGCCTTTGATATTGCTTATATGGGCTGCTCTTTATTTATCTGAGAAGAGCATTTACACATCTCAGCTGGGATTAGAGCTTGTCAGCGATACATGGAGTACAAACCTCAAGACATGTAAAAAAGATAGGCAAGAAATGTACTGTTTAAGCTGGTGATCAGGTAGCTGCATGGATCTGCTATGCTAAATCCAAGTCATGATCTCCATAGCCACATTTTTCTGCAGCTGCTTGGACCAGCTGTGAAACATGACAATAACCTGTGTTCTGCCAGGGAGACCGAAGAGAATGCAGTGTTTTCCTTGGAGAATCCTGAAAACGATTTCCTGGGTGTCTGTCAGCCCTTCCAACCTTCAGGAGTAATTTTTTCTGGTAGATGAGGAGAGGTTGTTAACTTGCTCTGCTTAAGGGCTGTGGGTTAGAAACATTTATTGTCCTTACTGTTGCAACATGTTTGTATTTCCAATTTGTTTAATGTGCCTGGAGAGTTGAGATAGACACTCTGCAAATCAGGTGAGGAAATCACATGCTTAGATTTTTTCTATGAATTAATCAAAGATTATGGCAAAGATTTGTTTCTTCTTCTTCTCCCACATTGTTTCTTTCTACTTACAGTACCACTCCTGTTCCAGTGAGCTGACATATGTGAAAAACAAAAAGCTGCATGGCTTGAAACAAAAAATAAGAGCCTGCAACAGTTAGAGCGATGAAAGAAATGGGTTTTGCCACTAAACAGGATTAAATCACTGTGAAGTAAGGTGAATCCAGAGATACATAGTTCAGATGCTGGCAGAGTTTCATTAGGTGAGTCTCTGTTAAAGAGAAAGGTGCTTCAGCTGAGCTTTCTTACCAACAGCCCTGAGGGTACTTTTGTACCCCATTTTAAATGCAGCCACAATGCAGATTGTAGTTTAAAGTGACAGAAGCTAAAATTAAGAGCAGTCATGGTAGCATATCTTCCATTCTGGGAATTTTCAGGGTTTGCTTTCCAATACAATAAGGTAACCTGCAGAGACAGAAAAGAAAGATGAAATTAGTTTTTAAAAATGCACTATTTCTAAGACTGTTCTGAACCCTACATTTCGAAAGTGGGGGATTTTTTTCTTCTTGTTTGAGTTTGGTTGGTTTGTTTGTCAGTTTGTTGATTCAGGGGAGGATTACCTTTTTTTGCATAATTAATTTCTGTCCTTGTGCTCTTTGAAATGCATTATCCAAGACTGCTTGCTTTTATTGAAGGCCAGTTATTTTCCTACTCTTTCAGAGCAATGGCTTTCTAACCAGAAGCAGACCCAAAGTTAAATCCCAGATCCAGCTACTTCCTCTATACTGTGGATATTTAGTATCTGAATATTCTTCTAGTAGATGAGCCTTCCATTTTTTCAGTATATACATTGACCTTGAAGGTGATTTTGAATGAAAAAGCATATAAATATGCCATCTAATTGAAGTCTGTCCTTCAGAGAATTAACACCTACATTTGAGTGTTAAATGATCCAACAAAATTTCTTAGCATGATTATTCTGCAGTAGTACCAATCCTTGTGAGGTCACAGCAGAAGTGACTTTGCAAATAAGGGGTAGCTTTGTTTAATTGTCTGAATTGATGGGATGCCAGATTTCAGCAGCATTAGATGGACTGTATGGAAAACATTATCTTATTAGAAGAACTGTACTCTGTAGCTGTAGGGGACAACAAAAAGGTGGGCTCTCGTTGCCCCTTGCTACAAATAAATCCATGGTGTGTATTCACTGGAGTTTATTCATATTGATTTTTCATTTTATAAATGACTTTACCATTGCAGCTCCTTGACAAGCTTACATGTTAAAGCACAATACATTAATATTTACTTGTTGCCTAAAAGCCACACAAAGACTTTCCCTGCTTTCTAATGATATTCAAGCATGAACGAAGAGAAATTGAGAAAAGCAATCTTTACAACAGGAATGCATCTGATTTATACCCCTGAAATGGGAAATTATTATAGTTGTAATAATATACTTTCACATAAGCTGTCACAAGTCGAGCGAAGCTTGGCCAATAAAGACCCATTTTCTGAAATAGAAGAAGCCAAATGACTGGTCCTTCAATGTCCAGCCAAAAGGCAGTTATCATAACTTGGAAAAACTTCCTCAAGACATCAGTAAGGGGGAAGGGAAGCTGTCTAAAGAGTGTAGTGTTTGTTGTGCACCCACGGGGCGGGAGTAGGGAAGGATCTTATTCCCAGATGTTTGCATTAAATATGAGCTGTGTCTAAAATAACAGATGGAAGATTTCTTTCCCTGGAGCTCGTACTTAGCTGCTTAAGACAAAATTGCACATCTGCAGATGACACAGATGCTGTGGGGGTTGGTGCACTTAGGGAAGTCAGCCGCGAGGAGTGAGGCTGGAGATGTTCTCCTGTTGTCTTCTGGGGAATCTGTCCCTCTCTTTTGCCAGGGGCTGCAGGGGGCTGCCCTGGTTTTACATGCTCCTTGGCAGGAAAGATTATGCATTCCTTTCACCAGGCAGTTATGGCCTGGTGGGTGGGGTGTTGTGGTCTGTTCTTTCTTCCCGAGGAGGGAAAGTTTGGTAAAAATGCTGCCTTTTGCATTAGGACATAAGGTGAGGATGTCTGCTGGGCCCAGAGGCACCTGTGAAACTTACCAAAAGCTTTTTTGAACATGTACCCAAAGTATTTCCCCCACCTGGTCACACACATCTTTATGTTTTATAATTATTTGTGGATGTGAAAGGTTTATTTTGAGTCTATGTTAATGCTTCTGTGAAGTGAGTGCTTTACTCTAGAATAATATGTACACTCTGGGGAAATTTATGAGCTTCTCTTGTTCGAGTATTTGAGGGTTACAAATTAAGCAGTAGGATTGAGATGTTGCTTTTATTTGGTGACTTCTAGCTATTTATAAATTTGCCAAGATTTCTGCTTCTTTGTTGTTAGGGGTTTTTTATCAGTACTTTTCCCTCTCTTGTCTTCCTTTGTGTAAATGAAAGAAAATGTAGTTTTAGTGAAATGGTGTGAATGGTATCACAGTTGAGAGGACTGTTACAGGCTTTGCTTAAACTGATGATAACAATGGGATCAAGTCCCTGTAAGCCCATGGAGTACTGTTAAAAAGGAATAATGTGGCTGGTCAGAGTGTAAGCCAAATCAGAGACAGAGATGGGACTCTCTTACACCCTTAGCTGAGATTAACCCTACATGAAGTGTAGCTGTCTTGGACTCCCTCTGTAGATGATGAATCAGAACAAGTTCTGTACAGAGTACAATTCCTCATAACCATTCCAAGAAACTTGCATTTTAGTAAATGAAGAAAATATAACAGCTGAAGTTTGGGGCCAGGAAGCTTATGCCACTAACTTGGAGAGCACTCTTGCAAAGCATGAGAATGGATGAAAAATATGCTTAGAAATATGCTTTTCACTGAAAAGATCCTTTCTTATCTATAAAGCTAAAAGCACTTTAAAAAAAATCTGTTCTCTTCGTTATTTTTTAACAGTCTACATATGCACAGAGACTAGAAGCAATTTGTAGAAAAGCTACGTTATAGTGAATAAAATCTTTCTATTAAATCTTATTACCAGTTCCGTCATAAATTTTTGGCGTCATCTTTGATGGGATGTTTGGGGCCACGTTCCCTGGAAAGTACTTCCCACCAAAGCACTTAAATGAAGTAATTACGGGTTTCTGCTCATTCCCTGCACCCAGCAAGGATTTCTTTAGAAATCTGCTCATGTTATTCTGCTTCCTAAAAAGTAATAAAGTACTTGCTGACCTACAGCTTTTCAGCTGTCTCTTCTGTCTCCTGCCCTGCTGAGAAAAAATATCTCCTTGATGGGGACAGAGAGTTTTCAGGCTCTCATTTCTTCATGGATATCTAGGTCCAGAGGACTCTTTTATGAAATAAATACTTTCTTGGGTTTTTTTTACATCACTGCAATTACAGGAGATTTACTGTGGGTGCTGTCAGCACTTTTTATCCTTCCTAGATGCTACAAATGCTCTGGATTTTTTTGTCACAGGTGTTGTGATCCTGGTGTTTTTCCATCTGAGAGAGAGAGATCTTGTGCTCTGGGTACTAAGAGAAGCTCCTGTTGCCTGTATTACCTGTAGTTACCTCTTTGATCACTAGAGGTTGTTGTGTACATGCAGGCTTAAAAACTGCCTGCTCTTCAGAGATGCCATGGAAGAGGGCTGAGAAATTCATGGGTTGAGGGAGGAGAGGAAAGGGATTTTGTTCATATGGATGGTCAATCTTGGCCTTTGGGGGAATGGTCAGTAGCATAATCTGAATTTCGTGTTCTTATCTTGTAAGACTGAAATTTCAAGCTCCTTGCCTCCTTGTAAACACATAACTGTACCAGAGCGTAAAGGCACAAGTTACTCAGACTAGCATTCAACAAACTCAAAACTAGCATTCTTTGCTCTAAAAGTCTCTAGATTTATACTAACTGTGGGTTTGAAGATCATTTTCTCTAGACTGGACCTTGAAATGTGGTGTTTAGTTACACAAGACTGAAAATATTCTTCAGTAGTCGCAATTTCTTGTTCTTGTACTGGCCTCCTGTGGACTCTCCTGGATCAAGAGGAGAGATTCATGGGATGGAATAGCGTCATTTCTGACAAAAAGGGTCATTTTTTTCTTTAGTGACCAACATATTGAACTGTAAATTCCAATTAGTACACAAACAACGAAAAAATGAAACAAACCCTGACTCAAACCTGCATTCTCATCTCTCCACAACCTCATCCCATCTTTGATGCTCCTAGGCAGAATATAGATCTATGACATGCCATTCTGTACTGGAAACCAAAAGGTTAAGACTTGACAAGGCAGAGGCTTTTATCCATAAACAGAACAAAGACAGATTTTGTTGTTACGAACTGGTGTAAGAACGAGTCATTTGAAGTGATGGTTTAATCCATCCAACAGAGAGGTTTACCTTCAACACTTCTGGACTTCAGTCTTGTCCTTCCTTATACATTTCCTCCCACTTTAGGATGGTGGTTCTTACCCAGGGGTAGGAAGAGTTCAGGAGCTGCTGAGGAAACCCAAGTTAGAATGAGTGAAGTGGCATCTGGTCACCAGAGGAAGGTGAGCAAGAGATGTGTGGCCCTCCCTGAGCTCATGACCACACCAGGACTGGTTTGGGCAAGCAGGAGAGGACCATGGATGCACATGACAGTCCCTGTGGTGTTCCAGTGGCTATGAGATGTGGCAGAGTTATCCTGGCTCAGTTGGAAACTCCCATTATAGTTATCAGTGTAGGTGCCTCTTATCCAATACCGAGAATGATTTCACTGAGAGCTCAGCTGCAGCACCTCTGAAAGATTTTTATTAGATAATGCTTCTGATTTATGGTTTAATTTAACTAAGCTGGATCAACATCTAACAGGGCTTCCTCTGATTTTCCCCTTGCAAGCACAGCTGGGACCCTCTCTGTAGCCTGTCCTATCTCTTCTGAGGTGTCCACTTTACCATGCCAGCAAATGAATGTCTGTGTTGTCACAAAAAAAAAAATCAAACCAGACTAAAACCAAACAAAAACTCCAAACAGACAAACAAACAAAAAAACTTCTTAACATATAGAGGAACGCTTGCAAGGTGGATGAGACCTCAGGAAAAGACCTCTTAGATTTCAGAACAGCTGTGCCTGATCTCTGCAGAAGCAGTTCTGGAAATCTTGCTCAGGAAATACACTAACTTTTTTAACCAGTTTTGTGACTATCTGGGTTTCTAATTTTTGCAAAGAGTTATTAAAAAAAAAAAGTCTTCCAAACAGTCTGCCACAAAAAGTGCTATCAAAATTGAAGGTCCTCACAGATTTTTTCTGCTTTTTCTCCATTTATGATAAAAGTGCAAATTAGATTGTTTTGTGTAAATAAAGCTGGACACTTACGTGCCTGCATAGCTGCTGGAGAGATATTTTTGGAGTGACCTTAAGGCTGAAGGCTTTCTGCAGCTTCTGTGTAGCTTTGGACTGTTTTGAATAAGCAGTCTCTGAATTGTTTGTTTGCTACAGCACCTGGGAAATAGATAAAAAAGAATAAATCATGAGCACCAAGTGTGGGAATTTTAATGGGAGGAGCCATATCTCTCCAGAAAATAACATCTGCATAACGAGGTTCTCTCACACCTCTGCACACCTCTGGCTCTTCTTCACAGAGCATTCTGGGAGGCCAGATCTGTTAACCTTCAAATTCAAAGTAGATGGTTCCAAAACCTCTTGGTCTGCTCTGAGACAAAAAGATATCATTCTGTACCCACTGGCTATTTGTGGCTTCAGAGAAAAAAAACAAAAAAATGCACCATGGCAGCTTTTCTCCTCCCCCTCTAATCTCTCTCCGTTTCCTCTTCTACCTGGCTAAGGACAGAAAGAGACATGTGGTACGAAATTAGAGACTTTTTTTTATGAAGTGCATCTCTGGCTCATGCAAGGCAACAAGGAAATGTGTTAAAGATCGGAGTGACATACAAAGTTGTTTTTTCCCTACTAAAACTACAGTTTTTGGGCAATAGAAAGAAATGTGGAGTAATCCCATAGTGAACGGTGACTGAAGAATGCTCACAAAATAAAAAAAGTGTGGGAGAGAAACAGGGACATAACTCACGTGGTTTTCCCTCTACTTGCCCTTGGTGAAGCTAAGACGAAAAAAGAGGAGAGATTGGAGTGTTTGTTCAGCAAGCAAACAGGCTGCCATGTGTTGTTATGTTACTTTGACCTTGCCCTGGCCAGTGGAATAAAAACACTGTGTAATGAATCTCAGATACCCGCATTTTAAAGCAGTTTGCACACTTTTCCATGACTTGATTTTCCTTATAAAAACCCTGCTGGTAGAGTAGGGTATATAAAAGGACGACTGAACTTAAATGAAAATGCACAATAGTGTATGTGGAGAAGTGCTCTGTCTGTCCATCCGAATGCTAAGTCACCCTTCCAAACCAACAGAATTTATCGTGGACCTAAAATGGTGTAAAGGATTTTACATTCTATTTTGTGTTCATTTTTATTAATGCTTTGCATAGTAAATCCCTCCTTTAAATCTTTGTGCCATTAGCTTCTACCTTTAACATCTTAAACTTCCCAAGGTTTTTTGTGAGTTTTGCTCCTTTAACTGTGAAGTAGTCAGGGGTTTATGTAATTATGAAGCCCTGTGTTTCCTGAGAAAACTAGGACACGAGTTTCTCAGGAGGAATTAGCAAATAATTAAAATATTGAGGAAAAGAAAACAAGAGTGAAGCATCCGCCAACAGGGTTACAGATCTCTGATATTTGACAGACAGCATTTTTATTTGGTTTGTTGTTAAGTATTTCAACTCAATGATTCTTGTGTTGATCCTCGTGCTGCTGTGTTGGCGTGAAGGAAAGTAGATGCAAAAAAAGCTGGGCTCAGAGCTCTGCCCTGCATCTTCCAAGGTTAATGCACGTGCATTTGCTTCATAGTTTGTCATCTCTCCCCTATTCCACGTTGTTCCTTTGTCCTCCTTTTATTTTCCTCCTCCCTTTGTCCTCCCTTTTCCTTTGCTTTAGATGATCAGTATTCCCACCACAGTTTGGTACCTCTCGTACCTCTGCCAGAGGCAGAATGACATCGTTGTGCCAGCTTTGGCTTTCCTTGTGCTCTTCTGTGTCTGTAATTCCACAAAATAAAGTCTAAGGTGACCTTTCTTCCTCATTCCTCTTCCCTGGATGGAGCAAAAGTTCTGTTTTCATTAATCTCTGCTGTAGAATCCAAATTCTGGGAAATTTTGCTGTGGCTACTCTTGGGAATATTTTTAGTTAGGATGCTGTATTTGGTTTACATTGCAAGGTTTTCATTGCAGGAGGGGTTGCAGGGGTGGCTTCCGTAAGCATACACCAGAAGCTGCCCTCATGTCCAACAGAGCCAGTTCCTGATGGCTCTGACTTCCTTGACAAAGCTGAGCCAAGCAGTGACATTGGTAGCACAACTGTGATAACATATTTAAGAAAGGGCAAAAACCACTGTGCAGTATCAGTTGTGAGAGAAGAATGAGGACAGTGTGACCACATGGAGCACCTGTGCTGGAATAAACTCCTGGCAGGAGCTACAGCCCATGGAGATGAGCTTATGCTGAACGTTGGTTTGCTGGCAGGGCTTGTGACTCCACAGAGAGAGAAGCCCAGGCTGGACCAGATTTGTTGGCAGGACCTGTGACCCTTGTGTGGGACCCACATTTGGAGCAGTCCCGTCTTGAAGGATCAATGCTGCAGTAATTCTTAAAGAACTTCAGTCCGTGGGAAGGACCCACTTTGGAAAAGTTAATGAAAGACTGTTTCCCATGAGATGGACACTGTGCTGGAGCTGGGGAAAAACATGATGAGGAAGGAGTAGCAGAGACAAGGCATGATGGACTGACCACAACCCCTATTCCCTGTTCCCCTGTGCTGCTCAGGCATAGAAGGGAGGGAAGTTGAGAGTAAAGTTAAGCCTGAGAAGAAGGGAGGGATGGGAGGCAGATGGTTTTGGATTCATCCTTATTTTTTTTTTATTCTTCTCTATTTTAATGACAATAAATTAAATTAATTTCCCCAAGTCAATTCTGTTTTGGTTTTTTTACCTATGGTGGTAATTGGTAATTAATCTCCTTGTCCTTATCTCAAGCCATGAGCTTTTTGTTTCACTTTTCATCCCTTGCCTTGTTGATGGGGTGGAGTGATTAGAGTGGTTTGGTGGGCACCTGATGGTCAACCAAGTTCAACCCACAACAGATAATCCTGTTCCATTTCTCCTCAGCAGTCTGAGCTCTGAGATCAGCCTCTTGTCTAGTGGTGCACATATGTCCTTGCAATTCTTTTTGGGAATATTCCCAAGGGAGAAGACGACTGAAGAAATAAGGCCTCTGAACTACAGTGTCCATAGGCATAGAAACAAATTGTTATCTTCAGAGATTGCATTAAAAAATTGTTGTGATTTGTATATTTGCGCAGATTTTTCTTTTTTTTTTTTCTTGTGGAACAGAAGCTCATTGATTTAATCTTTTTTTGCTTATCATATTATACTTGGTAGTGCTTAATTTCTGTACAAGCAGGCGGAGAGGAGATCAATATTACATCACTTACACTTTGCTGAAGAGTACTTATTGACTGCCTTTTCACCTAATTACATGTGACCATGTAGTCTTAATCTTTTAAAAAAAGAAAAAGGGAGTTTATAATCCCATTTGGAGATGGCAAGAGAATATCTGCCCATGCTTTGCAACGGGCTGCATATTACATGTTAAATCTCTGCACATCCGTGTTGAGAAGCAATTTGAAAGCCAATTAAAGCCAAAGGGTCTGTGTGTATACATTATGTATACAGCTCTGAAGCTGGCTTTTGTGCCAGGAGTACCTTTCTCCTCTGAGGAATTATCATTTCAGTGATCACACTCTAAGAAGCAATAAACTGTTGAAGAGTACGCTCAATTAATAAACTTAATTTCTGAACTGAAGTGTCTGTTTAGGAGCATGTGAGTGAATTATGCTCAGATTTAATTCTGAACTCAATAAACTGTATTAATTTTTGGAAGCCAACCTGTTGAACACCAGCTGTGTGTTTTAGTGACAGGTTTTGATAGGAACCAGTAGCTTTTTTTGTTTTAACAGATGAATTTATTGTTCACATCATGGGAAAAGGGAGTATCCATAGCTGTAGCATTCAGGTAAAAATGGTCTTCTACTTCACATGTGAAAATTTGTACCTGAAGCTGTATTACACCTTTCAGTTGTCATTGTTTCATATACACTATTGAAACTTCCTTGTTTCAAAGGTTTTTACAATACCCCAAGTAACCGTTGTTAGGAGGTTGAATTAAATTTGTCCTATATTCTAATAACCTTTGAAATTCCCTCCACACTAAATAAAATCCAGTTCATCTTGATTCCTCTCTGGATCATTAATCAAGTTGGTGAAAGACAAAATGGCTCCAGCTTGCATGGAAAGATGTAGGGATTTTGATATGCTGTAAGCAGAGTAGAGAGAAATGTGCTTCAGGGGCCTGATGAAATGAATGCTGATTCACTGTTAGCTTTGATCTCTGGCTGCTAAGGTTGGCTTATTCCTTACAAATATTCTTTTTCATCTCCTTTACAACTTCTTTCCTGAAAGTATGGCTATGGGTTCTCAGCTGAACATAATTAAGTTATGGTGGCTTTAAAAGTGCTTTCTGTGACTAAACCTTGGTAACCAGCTGTGTGATTATTCAGACTTAGCTTCAATTCCAGAGGAAAATACTGTTAGCCCTAATGACATCACTGTTTTTTTAGATAAATACAGACTGAATGTGCACTATTATATCTTTCCTTTTGTGAGTACAGATACCTGCATGTATCCTGAGGACGTCTTTCATATGACAGTAATTGAGAGGCTGTGCAGACCAGGATGGAGAGGTCTGCTGAACTGTGCAGGTAACAACACCACTGAGGATGCTTATGGCATGCTAAATCACATCCTGCATGAACCTCCACCTTTTGATCACACAAAACTTAAAGCATTCTTCACCCCATGTGACGGTCTTTCCTTAACATCTGCTTTTCCCACATGCTTGAGCAGTGAGATAAGTGCCACCACAGATTTGTTTTCTTCCTACATATGTTCTTAATTAAATGCCACAAACTACCATTCAGCTACTGGTGATCTCCATATATTAAACATCTCCTGGTGTGTTAGCCAACTCCTGTCAGCAGTGGTAAGAGGGTTTGGTCAATGTGTGGCTGATTCTTTTCTTTTGGTGCTGTCTCCTCTTTTCTACCACTACAAGTTCGTCCCATGCTTCATGGAAACTATGTCATCTTGAAATAACTCTCGAAGTTGTGTGCAACTGAGGACCAGCAGAATAAGTGAATAACTGAAAGAATACCATCAGCATCTTGCCCTCCAAAGCAAATGTCAGGAAAGGCAAAATATCTTAACTTACATTCTTGCAACAAAACGTCGAATACAGGTTATTTGCTTGTGGGGTTGTTGGCTTCCTGAGGAAGAGTTTTGGCAGAAAACTTGGAGCTGTTGCCAACAAATATGGCAGCACCTACTAGATGCTGACGGGATGCTGCACAACTGTTGCTCCAGTGCACTATTTGTAGTCGTCTACACTGAAATATTTCCATGTGATTAGGGGAATGCCAGACATTTAATGGAATCTGCTAGTTGTGCCTTCCTGGGTAAGAGTCTGATCGCCAGCGAGAGACGGAAATAGCTTTCTTTATTAAAAAGCTGATGAGTAATGGGAGAGGGTATTTCAGGGTAATTATTGTTTTCGAAGGCATCAGTAGGGCTCCTATTTGTCTGTCCTGGATGAAGATACTTTTTAGACAATAGAATTCCATTTTTGTTAGGGAATGCATTAGTGGAGACAACAACAGGGCCTCAAATGAGAAAGTCTTCCATCTGAAGGAAATGAACTTGTTCAGGTATTGTGCATAGGAGTATTATTTTTTAGGTCGGTGCAAACTGTAGGCTGGCAGTGAAACATGCCATGCCCCCGGTCTGTGACATTCAAAAAGGAGATGAATGAGGAAAAGTTGTAGCAGTATCTTTTTCTAATTCTTCATTTTAAGACAGCAAGATAAATCTCACCTTGCCAAGCCCCTCGCTCTCCAGAAGTTAGGTTAGTGTTCCTTTTGCTTTGGTGCTGTTTGATGTGGAAAGTAGATCCTTGAAAATAGTAGACCTGAGGAAAATACCCCTATGGTCTGAGTAGTAGACTCTTTGTAAAGAAAAATACAACAAACAAACAAGTAAAAAAGCCAGAAAAAAGTAGTTGAAAAATGAAAAAATAAATCAGCCAGGTTCTTTTCAGAAGGAGGTGATATTTACTTTAATGCCCAGTGTTTTATCTTCGTGTTCTTACCTTGTCCTGCGGTGAAGACCTCACAGTGTGTCTAATATAATAATACTTCAGAATGGAAGCAGAAAGGGCAAAGAAAAATATGAAGAGCAAGTCACCAAATTGTATTAAACTTTCTTAAATGTGTTAGGAACAAGAACACAGTCAGGAGATTTTTACATTACTTCAAAGGCATCTGGATGAGCAGGTACAGAAGAGGACTGTGGTTGCTTTCAGCACTCATTGAATTGAAGATCCAGTGGCTTGCCTTGAAGACAGGAAAGTTTTAAGCTTTTGCTGTATTGGCTTCAGTTCTCCCTCTGAAGGCCTTCTTTACCATTGCTTTAATTTCAGCAGTACAGATTAAGAGTCTAATCACAAACAGTAATGGACAATTTAGGAAAAGCGTGTGGTTAAGCTCTGGGCATTGGAAAATGTACCATAGGGATGGCCTTCTGTTGCAACCATGTGGAGTTTCAGGGTGGTGGCATTTTGGAAGGTTTAGGTTCAAAGCCAGGCTTTCTACTTCATCTGAAAAGCAATGTCTGGGGGAGTCTTTCAAGATGTCAAAATTGGACAATTTTTTGGCCTATCTGCTCCACTTGGGAATGTTTTCTTCAGGAGATTGACTGGATGATCTCCTGAAGTCTTTTCTAACCAATGTGACTGTATGATCCTGTGGGGTGTCTGTATTTATTTGCATTTTGGAATGGGAGGGAAAGCCTAGGGATAGAACCAAGGGATTAGATAAATGGGAGTAAAAGCCCAAGTAAGATATGCTCTCCACAGACCTTGGCTGTTAGGAGCCAAGATTTAAAGTTCCAGGAAACCTTGTTAGTCTTTGGTCCTATATTACTAATTCTGCATGTAGAAAAGCTGAAATTCCCCTGTCAGGAGCCAGTTTTGATGATGATTCGTGCACTGTTCAGACTTGCCTCTAACACTGCTCTCAAGTGCAAAATGCCTTCAGATAATGTATTTTTTTGGGGTCCGAGATTAAACAGTTTTGCATTACATCACATTGTTCTCTAGATCCCTCCATCAACATGAAAGGGCCAAGTAGAATTTGTTTCTGAAGTACTCTTTACGAAGTAGCTTAGAAAACCAGACAAGGGATGCTATTCCTACTACGAACACAAGTGTTTGTTACCTGCAAAAATGATTTATGGTCTTAAATTGTTATGTTTAAGATTGATTGTAACCAGCCCCTTGTTGTGGCAGGCCTGATACTTCATGGTACCCTAAAAGAAAGGGCTCCTCCTTTAGCCCCACTAGTTTTGGTCTGAAAGGAGATTAAACTGTTCCAGACCACTAAATGTCAGACTTGCATGTTTCTGGATCAAGTTAGAAGCCAGTGTTTGATATGAAACCCTCTATCTTGAATTTATCTTCTCCCTTCTTCCTCTCAAGTAAGTAAATGGCAGCATGACAATGATAATGCAAAACAAATAAGTTTCCTTATTTCTTTCCCAGAACTAGGAAGGCAGGAGATTGTAATAGAAACTGGCTGTTATGTGTCAAATCCTTTGTGCAACTGAACTGCTACTGTGGAACTTGCGGTCCACAGGGTATCTTTCCAACAGGTGCAGATTTGCCCTTCTTTAGAGTTTAAAAATATGTAATTTGGGGTTCATAAACCATCAAGTCATCGACATTCAGCTGCCACTTCAGCTGCCATTAGTTCCTCGTGTTCTCAGGCTGTCTTCTGCTTCTGTGACTTCCCCATTCCCCTCCCGTAGTCACTCCAGTTATGTTACATTTTGACCTTAAATGTTTTTTCTCCAAAAATAATATATACAGCTGTCTACCCAACCTTGTACTAAGCTGCTGTTTTACCTTGAGGCAGATACTAATATGCATGTGTAATGCATTCCAGGGCTGAAGTTCCTACATGGTTTATACTCGCAGCCCCACAGTGTTATAGAGCTCTATTTTACAGGGTGCCGACAACTTTATGAGTTTGCTGTAGTTGGCATTCCAAAGTGGTTGCTTAAACTGTGAATTTGCCTTGTTTGCTTACAAATAAGCAATTTATTTTTTAAATGAACTCTTTTTGGCACTTTACTGCTACTCCCTCAATATGGGGTGTTTAACGTCTGTCATGGTTTCATCTTGCTATCAGAAAATATCATAAGAAAGGGATCACGTCCTTAACAGACACCAACATGGCTATTTGCAGCCCCAGCTTTTCAGCACACTTCTACTTACTTACATAAATAATTTGATCTCAAGGGGACTATGCACACAAAAATGATAGTGCTCATACGAGTGTTGACGTGATTCAGAATGATTAGATATCTCTGCAACCAGTGTCATTTTTTCCAGCTCTAGCTGCTGAAGCTGCTAATTTCCCAATGAGACAGATAGCTGTAGAGCTGACTTTCATAGAATATATCCTCCATGAAAATATTTAAGTATTAAATGTGTGAAAATCTATAATAATAAGAAAAAATAGCTGTTTGGTGCTCTCCTGAAATGTAACACACACTTCAAGGCACCTTATTTTCCTGTCAATACAGAATAAAATCTAAAATGCATGAATAGGTTTTCTTTCAATAACATCCTAAATGGGATTATAAAAATCAGAAGCTTTTGAAAAAGTGCTTCTCCTGTAATAGGCATATTATGCTTTGTATAAGAGCTATGTTGATACAGTGATTGTTTTTCTCTCTACTTATTTCCTTATCAATATTAAAGATTGAGGTGGAGGCAGGGGAATAACCCTTAAAAAAATCACCATTCTGGGTAAAACTGGGGCCATGCTGAATCTGAGTTAAGGCTCCCAGAACTTTGACAAAAATGCCCATCACTGACCTGTGATAAACTTACTGCTCTGAAAATGGTAAAAGGTTAATTTGCTGTTGCTATATTAAGTCAAACACAGCATTGCCTTTCCACCACCTTACTTATCCTGGATTGGACTCTGTCTTATCTTTCAGCTGGTGTAAACTTTACATAAACTCTGTATTACTAATTTGGCTAGCTAATGTCCCATTTGCATTGCATGCCTCAGATCTAAATCAAATGCATATTGGAAATGCACCTGTTGCATAGTCACAATTAGAAAGGGACAACCTGGCAACAGAAAGGATAAATTGCTTGTTGGCAATATCAATTCTTTTCTAAATCAAATAAGCAGGTGATGAAATTACTCAGAGGTGTCTGATGATGGGTTTATGCCAGGCCCTAGAGGAGTTACTAAATGCCCAACTTAGAAGTCCTTGAATTATTCCCATTCTGTCAAGGGACTGCCTCAGGGTGGGTGAAGTAGTTTTGTTTCATAACATTTCCGGAGCACTAAGCTCCAGAACTTGCTGATCTGCAAGCTGGTGAAGGAAATCAGAATAAACATACACAGTTACCTGCGCACTCCTGAATTACTGTGCTGCACTGAAGCCAGGAGATCTCCTTCTACTCCTTCCCAATCCCTTTGCTGGAGGTTTAACACTTTATCCTATGTTTTCTCGGTTATACTGGCACAGCTGTTTGTGCACCTGTATGAAAAAGGAGACTCAGGACATTGATCCCAGTGAAGTGGTGTGAGCAAAGCAACTGAGTGGGCGTGGTGTGTGTTGTTTGTCAGTTTGTTGGGTTTTTTTAAGTGACCCCGCTTCAAGAAACTTCAGCAGAGTCTCTACAAAATGTGCAAGTGACTGAGAGGAGAGTTTTGCCAGCTGAGAGAACAAAAAACTAGGGGTTCTTAAATGTTGATCAATAAACTGAAAGTTGAAGATGACTCATATTTTCTTGGCTATGAACATTTTGTTAAATGCATTTCCCCTCTAAAGCATTGAGGATTATTATTATTACTAGCTTAAAACCTGATGAGTGACCAGATATATTTTAATGACAATAAACAATAGGAAGGTGATGTACACACAAATGAAGCCTTTTACAGTAAGTGTATAGGGGGCTATTTCAACTTCCTTCTGTCCCTCATTATCAGGAGGTAATGGCAGCTGATACAGCAGTTAGGTAATGAAAGGGCCATTCCAAGGCAAGCTAAGTAACCCGCAGCTACCATGAACACGAAAAGAAAACAGTTTTTACTTTCTTTAAACACTGTTTAAAGATCAGTATTAATTTGAGGCGGTTTTTGAAGCCTGTTTAGCTTGATTTATTTGTGGCTTGAGAGTTCAGATGCAAAGGCATATTTGTCATTTAATTCTTGCTGCAAGGCTTGCCAAATACCCTGTGACTCTAATGAACCTGGAGGGAGACTTCTTTACTCATGAACATGCTTTAAATTAAAAGTACCAACTGGCAGCAGAATTTTGAAGGTTGAGTGCACAACAGGGGGAAAGAGCAAATGGTAGAGCACTGCTCATATCCACAATTGAGGACATTTTTTCCCCTGGAAAGATGTGCCCTTATGGAGATTTTGAACAGCATTTTCTCCACCATGCTGGTCCTTGTCCTTTTTCCTGAAAGCCAGAGTTAAAAACCTGCTTTATTGTTTCTCCATTTTGATGTATGCTGAGCACTTTAGGCAGTATATGCTTGGTTGCCAATGCAATGGGAAGCAGAGAGAACTTTGGAAAAATTACAAAAATAAAATTCAGCTCTGGAAATTATCTGCCACGTGACTTCTAATGATCTGTTAAAAAACAGAGCAAAACAGAGTCTAATCCTAGCAAAGACACAGGCATGGTCCTCTTGGTGGGCAAATCTGGTCAGGTTTTCTTTGGCAATGATAAGCACAGAAACTACTTCTCTCTGCAGCTGAAAATAATGTTTTCTGTCTGCAGGGGGAAGACTTAACTCCTCTTTTCATCCCCTCCCCTTTTTGGAGCTCCATCTTGATGGATGTTTTGAAGCATCTGCTTGGTGCCTCTTGCCTCCGACACTCCTTGCTTTAGCCCTCACCAAGGAATTGCCACAGCATCAGTAGCAGTCAGGAGTATTTTCAGGCAGTGAGCCCTGTGCCCCAGCTGCTGCAGTGAGGCTTTCTTCCCTTTGGACTCCGGCTGGTCCTTCAGGTTGCTGTGGATTGCAGTGTACGTGTGAGCCTTGCGAATGTACTTCAACACCTGCTGCCTCCCAAGAAGGTTCACGAGTTTCTCTTGGCATGGAAATCCTGCATGCTCCCAGAGGGGTCAAATGATCCTTCTGTGCTTCTTGAAAGGAAGTAGGAAAAGATTTAATTTCTACTGTTGTAGCTCTAAAGGGTAGTTCATAAAGAAAATGCATGACGAAGAAAAAAAATGGATGATGAAGGAAAAAAATGGATGGCAAAGGAAAAAAAATCTAAGAGTTGTTTGGAAAATTCATAAAGCAGGAATACCTTGACCTTTGTAGCAGTTTACCCCATGGTTTCAAAGGGAGCTTTTGGGAGTGTTTCTATGTTAGTGTGAGTTTGCTTGTTTGTTTTATTCCTTTGCTGAACTAATGTTTATACGTTTAAATGACACTTTCGGCTAAAGTGTAAGTTCTTTCACTTTATTGCAAAGAGCTATGAATGAAAATTAAGTAGGTGGTGAGATGATATCACAAATGAGGTTAGAAGTCTCAAACTCTCTATACTTCCCAGCCTGAAACGGAAATGAGTGAAATGACAAGGGAAGCTCTGATATGGTTTTCTTGACTGGAGAGAATTCAGCACAGCAAAAAGCTGAGCTCTTGGAACAGAGGAAAATGGGATTAAGGTGCTGACACTTTGTCAGACCTGCATGCTTGTGGTTTAAATGGGGCTTTCATTCATAAATGGATAAAATTATGTATTTATTTGTGCATTTTTCAGAAAAATGTTTTGGCTTTAAATTGAATAAATGCTGTAAATTTGAAAGGGAGAGTGGATGTTGTAGAATATATTTTCATATAAACTAGCTGTCCTAAGATCTCTAGATGTTTGCATGTCGAGACCAATCAAAAGCAGGTACCATTGAGTGTGATAGTATCAATTCTTTTCCAAATCTCTCTAAATTTTTAATTTGAGGCACAAGTGAACAAGTGAAGACATTGGGGAGAAATTTTTTCTTTTTTGATAGATAAATGTTGTTTCTCTGTAATAATTTAGGGTAGGACTAACTCTGCTTGAAGCCAGGTATTCTAATGACCTTTAAATTTAAGGACATTCACCTTCATCCTGCTGCTAACCACATTCATATTGCATCCAGATTATGGGCTGAGCAAGCAGTGGGATGTGGCAAAGCAGTAAGAATGAAGAGCTGAGTTTTGCTGCACTTCTATGAAGCATTTCCTCCTCTACAAAGGTACCCAGGTATTCCCAAGAAGTCAAGACCTGGCCAAGAGGTGATTTGGGGGGTCAAAGTGCCAGTTTCACAACAGCCAAGAACAGTGGTGAGGATGTGCACGTTTTGTAGCTTTCAGATAAACATTTAGACAACAAACTGAGTTGTAAGTAGCCCCTCTGCATTTTCCATTGCACAAGAGGCTGTCCTGTGAAAACAGATTAAGTTGCTACCTTTTTTTCTCAAAGATGGTGCCTGTTCATTTTTCTTTTCCGTTTGTTTTTAATAGAAGAACATCTAAAGAGTTACATCATCTCTGTGTGTGAGATTGGCTAACTGCACACCGGTTGACAAATCCCACTTTTAGGGACAACAGGATCATCTGCAGACGTTACTCCTCTGCCAATTTTCATCTGTTTTATTTCACTGTACTTTCATTCATCCTCAGGGAAAACAGTAATTCTGGTTTTTGCCATCAAATATCCCAGCTTCCAAGCATCCAGCTCAGATTGAAAGGCATAGCTGAAATCTCCAGTAAGCATTCTGTGAAAGAAATACAGACCCATTTAAGTAGCTCAAGGAAAACTGCCTTGTGCATAAATCTTTACCAGATGCAAAGCTTCCCATTAAAGACACTTAAGGACACAGTAGTTGCAGCTTCAAAGACAGGGAGACATGAGAGCTGAATTATCCATTTCCACGTGTTTCATCTGCAGTCTGCTTCCCTTTAACGCGCTATATTACCATCTGGGCCTGCTAATTGTGCTTCATGAGTGCACATTGTAACTGACTTGCCAAAACCCAAGGTATTAATCTCTCTAATCTTCCCACTGAGGTTTATGTTCCCACAGTTGTACTGAATTTCAAATTGGTTATTGTGTAGCCATGGTAAATGGTGGGGCAGAGACTTCCAGTAAGGAACTGTGAACTTTTACAGACATTAGTAATACATAAACCAATCTGCTGTCTGTGAAAACAACTGCTAAACCAGTTACTGCTCTACAACCTTACCAAAGGTTGGTCATACTTCATATAATTGATCTTGGCCCATCAACCCAGCCTGTCCAGTTCCCTCTGCAGACCCTTCCTGTGCTCCAGCAGATCAACCTGCCCACCCAACTTGGTGTCATTTGCAAACTCACTGAGGGTGCATTCCATCCCCTCCAGATCGTTGATAAAGATTCTAAACAGAACTGGCCCCAGTACTCGGCCCTTTCCACGCGAGATAATTGATTGCTCTAAAACATATTCATAGAACCACCACAACATATAATTCTGCACCACTGACAACTTTTCCTCAAGGTGTGAATCAAGGAGTTTTGAAAACCAAGCTACTTCCTGTTTCGAGCTGGGCTCCATTCCAGTTTGGTGGGATTTTGACTATGGAGATCTGCTGCTCCCTTTGTTGAGGATGAGCAGAGCTGCTGCACCACGGGTTAGAATGTGAAATTTCACAGCATGCACCAAGCTGTGCAGAAGCTTCTCCCCACCAAACTCCATGCAGCCTGTGGTTGCAGAGATACCACTGGTGCTCTCTTTATATAGTCTTTCTTGCTTTGCAATCCATTGGTGGGGCTCAGCATGTGATTTTTTTGCTTGTTGGTTTTAATCTGGTGCTAGCCTTGTTCTTTGACCCCACAGGATCCATCTATGAGAGGTCTCTCATTCAGATATGAATTTGCTCAAGATTGCTTTTTCGCCTACTAATTTAGAGATCTGTAGTACTAACATGCAGGCAAAGAAGCTTATGCTGTTATGAGCTCATCTGGTCAGTAAGTATTTAATTCCACTGCTGAATCTCACTTTAATCTGCCCTGAATTATTTATACATGAGAGATCATGATAGAGATCTCCAACAAATCACAGACACTAAGTATTGAGGGCTGTTATGCCTATTTGTCATGCATCTCTATTTTATCAATTTATTTCTTCTGAATAGTTAAATTTTACATCTCTATTTAGTTCTACTTGTCACTTCTCTCCTTCCTTCATGCACTCTCTATTTTCTCCTACTTATTTTCCTGCCTACCCAATAATCTTCTCTGTATAAGAAAATATACAGTATACATGTCTCTAGTTGCAAGTTTCTGCAGCATGAAAGTAGGATTAAGATTCTTGGGAACTATTTGGTCTCTTCTTTTTGTACTAAGGGCATGGATGCAGCATCTTGTACTTTGCCTTTTTGAACTTTATTCGGTTTTCATGGGGTCACTTCTCAAGTTTGTCCAGGTCCCTCTGGATGGCATGGCATCCTTCTGCTGTGTAAACTCCACCACTCAGCCTCATGTCACCAGTGAACGTGCTGAGGGTGCCCTCAATCTCTCTATGCCACTGGTGGAGATATTAAAGAGCACTGGTCCCAAGGTAGAGCTCTGGGGGGCACCACTCATCACTGGCCTCCAGCTGGACACCGAGCCATTGAGCACATCTCTCCAGCTGTGTCCATCTAACCAATTCCTTATCCACTGAACAGCCCACCCTGCAATTCCACATCTCTCCAGTCAGGAGATAGGGGTGTTGAGCAAGACCATGTTGAAGGCCTTCCAGAAGTCTAAATGGGTGACATGTGCTGGTCTTCCTTTGTCAACTGCTACGATCACTCCATCATAGAAGGAAACCGGATTGGTCAGGCAGGATTAGCCCCTAGTGAAGCTGAGCTGCCTGTTCTGGAAAAATGAGAGAACTTCTAGGGAAAGAAAAGTCTTGAGCTAGTGCTCCCGGTGGGGTAACAACCAAGAAGAATTGAGGAGAACATTTTGAAAATTCTGGAAATTCTCCATGTCTGTGGTCAAACATAGTCATGGCATCATACATGTATTTATTATTAATTAGTACTGATTTTATACCAGCATTTAGCAGAAACTGCTTCATATAAAGAGACGGACAAATCTGTGTTTCTAGTCCTCATTCTCTTCTTTACACATCCTCACCCAATACGGTGTCAGGGGTGTGGTGCTAGTACTAAGGACTACCATAAAATCCCTTGGTAGAAAATATATTAGTTTGAAATACCTGCTTTCCCAGCAGTCCCAAGACTAGAGGTAAAAGAACGTAATTAATATATTTGGCTGTTTTAGTTCCTTCTAGTTACTTCAGGAATCCAAGAGGAAAAAAGCAACTGGGCAAGGCTTAAAAGACTGCATTTAGCTAAAGAAATGAATAAGAACTAGCTAACTTTTGTAATCCAGGCTGGATTAGCATTTAGGCTTAAATCAACAAAGCAGACAGAAGGCAGATAAGACATACCCTGTAACACAATTCTGCATGGTGGAAGAGGGAAATTTTCTTTTGAAAACACACTAAAGGATTTAGACAAGAGAAGCTTATGTTAGAAACAGGATAATGGACAGCTGAGAGGCTGATATTTTTTGACAGTAGAAGGAATTAATTCATATTTTGGGAAGCCTTTATTTAGGATAAAAATTGGAAAGTTTCAAGGAATCAAATATATATGCTATTAAAGAGAGCAATATAATTTTTGCTGTGAATGTAAAAATGGGAGGGAAGTTGTGGAGGAGAGAAATGAAAGGATAAAAGAGAAGAAGATTACAGATTCAAAGTGTTTTATTTCTGGGACTTTCCTGTGCTTCATACTTTGTGTCTACTCACAAAACAGTGGCTCAGGCAAGCAGTCAGCTGTGGAGGAACATGAAAAAGCTGAAGGACTTTCACATACATCTTTTTTAATGTAAGCAATGGCTATTCCCCATGCAAGGTTTGGCTACAGGTTTTATACAGTCTCATGTGTTGTGATATGCACCCCACCAGAGGGAATAGACATAACAGTGATCTGTACGAGCTTTGAATTGTGTGTGTTGCTTGATGCTTCATTCATCCTGTACCACCCTCTGTAACTGGCTGAGATCCTTCCTGAGACAGAGCTGGATATAGCACGGCTACAAGGAACACCTGGTGTGCAGCAGCGTGCTGTGCACTGCAGCCAGCTCCTTTCCTTGTAGCTGATGACAGCCAGCTGCAAAAAGCTGTAGGAAAAGTGTGTTGTGAATGGGCGAGGGATTCAAAACCAAAGGGCAACAGGCAAAAACCTGCGTGGTGTTGTCGTAGTGGAAAACCACACCACCTCTGTATCTTCCACCATTTTGGTGAGGGGAGGGGAACTAGTAACTCCATCATGTGTGTGAGGCTGAAGATGATTAGCTGACTTTTCTCCCACTGTCTTTGCAACCTAGGTATGCTTAAAGCAGAGACAAGTATGCTGATCCCTGATAGATGGGATTATCAATGCGAGGACAGGTTTAGTTATCTGAATTTGGAATTTGGCTGCTAATTTGCCCTTCTTGGAAGTAAGTAAATTGGATGACATTCATTCATTAGCATAAGATCTGGAAGTTGAAAAAGGAACTGGGTCTTTCTGTAGATGTCACAAGTTGTCACAGCTAAAAGCAAAGCAGTTTGGAAGAGATGGCAAGCCTGGAGTTTGAGTCTCTGTTTATTAGATATCAGCAAACGGAGACAGATGCCTGTGACACCTAAATCCTTCCACAGAGTAATCTAACTCTGTCTCCTGGAAGAAATTGTACACAAAAAACAAGCCTAGGCCAGTCATGTGCATAAAGTTCAGTGACTCTGGCTTGGTGGATTTATCTGTCTGGGAGGAATCCTTGAAATTGTCTTGAAAACTGAGGAATGGTGAATGCTTCTGTCTCTACTCATCTGGTTGTTTCAGTCTTTTCTTATAGAGGCTGGTTTGGTATTTGACTTCACCTGTATTGTGCTGTTGGTAGGGTGTTGAAGGAGGACAGTTCTCTGAGCAAACAGATCAGCATTAATAGTGATTGCTGACTGATGATTTCTAGTAAAAGACACCTTCTTGTAATCACTGTTTCCAAGTTCAGCTAAACTATTGATGAAAAATGTGCAATTTCTATGTTCTTAACCAGGGTAATGTTACTTTTGATCCCAACCTGCACACCAGTTAAACACTTTTATCCTCTGTAGTGTGAAACAAGTCCCTTATGTAACTGTTTTTCTTTTTCCTTGCAGAAAGTAACATTACAAAGAAAGTATTGAATGAGATTGTACCGAATGTCACAGTGTACATAATGAAAATACAGATATTGGTATCTC
Organism: Ptilonorhynchus violaceus; assembly: GCA_013397565.1. Lineage (NCBI taxonomy): Eukaryota > Metazoa > Chordata > Aves > Passeriformes > Ptilonorhynchidae > Ptilonorhynchus > Ptilonorhynchus violaceus. The sequence continues at coordinate 4,812,278 of VZRJ01013354.1, read as the reverse complement.
CCTAGTTCTAAAGCACTCATTTTTTCCTGCAATTTTTTTCTTTAACAGACTACTTGGAAAACACATGCAACCAACTTCACATGTAAATTCTTCAATAACTTTTATTGGAAAAGAATAGAAAGCTGATAAGTGGTTTTCCCCCCAAGTCAGAGTTTTTCTGATAAAAAGTGGAAAAATTGGTTTAGTCTGCTTTCTACACAAAAACCACAAAACCCCACAAAATACCACAAGCTGTTTTATCCCTCAATAACCTGGAGCACATTTAACATTGCTCTTAATTCAAATGTAAACTTAGGAGTACTGTATGGTGCATCTGCCCCGCACGATCCTGGCATGTTGCTGAATGGGCTGGAATTCAGCTAACTTCCCAATGGCTTTGCTAACATCAGTCATTACTCCTTCATAGTGGCAGATTTTTGGACAGTGGCACGTCTTTCTCTCTGAAAGGCACAGCTTTAGGAACTGCAGTGCACCCTGGGTGCCAATCAGTCTGGACTTTGTTGGTGGCTGTTTTACTGTGCGTGTGCTGCTCTCCAGGTTTATACAATCCCTGCAGAATGGGTTAAAGATGCCAGTGTGCAAGACAGCCAGCTATCCCCTTTCCATTTGCTGTTCCCTCCCATGCAATAATGTAGTATTTATGGTTTTAATTAACTCTCAGCAGATTCATTGCTTGTCCATCCTGTAAAAGCATAGTTAAAAGGGTGGAGATGAGCACACAGACAAGGCCTTGGGTTTTTTCAGAAGGCAGAGGAGTGTACATTGCAAATTTTGTCGGAGTTATGCATCTACCTGGCTGGCTCTCAGGAGAGTTTATTGCTCTTTTGAGTGTTGCTTAGTGTTTTCTCCCTAGAACCTGAGGTTTCTATGTTCTATAATTGGCAAGATGTCGAGTCTGTGGCCATGCCTGATGCCTTAGTGTGGACAAACCTAGGGCACACTCCTTTATGATAGGAGCTCCATGTTCATGTGTCAGATTTTGTTAAAACTTCTTACCCACTTGGTTGTCTGTCCATTATAAGTCATCTGATGAACTGTTTTAAGTAACTCTGATTTCTATGCAGACGCAACACAAATGCATGGATTCTGGACTGGATGGGAAACTCGCCAGGAATCAGCAGCTCTCATGACTCAGGATGATGTGGCATGGGCACTGCCCAAAGGGGCAATTTTTGTGTAGATTTCCCTATGAAACTCAGATGCATGAGGTGTTGTTTTGCAACATATAATCTCAAAGATAGGAATGGTTTTGTATCTGTGTGCATGTGCATTTATAATTATAGAAACATCAGTATAGATAGGTATACATGGAAAATTAACAGAAGCATCCATGTTACAGTCATTTTTCAGTCCTGTAGTGTGTTGATGCTTTAAAACTGAGATATAATATATGTACAAAGAGAGTTTAAATGAAGATTTCGGAGTGATTGGTGAGAATATTTAGATGAGCGACACATCCAAGAAAATATGGATATTGCAGATCACCAGTTGTCTGTGAAAGGCCTGATAACACATCATAGTCTCTAAACCAATCTAGGAAGCCAAATTAAGGATGGATATGAACAGTAGAAAAGATTGCATTGAATGAATGAAGAGATGTTATCAAATTGTAGATTATCTCAAAGAGGCTAGGTATTGAAGTACCACGTCTAATATTTTTTTAGCTTATACCTAGTTGAGGGAGTCCTTTTGAAGATAGTGATCTCACAGGTTTTAAAACAGCCCTTGGCAGGGAATTTCTGAAGAAAAGAATGACAAAGAAAGATTAGTTTTACTTTCTGGAGTTTTTTTTAATCTAATTTTTTCCCCTAAAGGTCAGTTTATCTGCAACTTGATTCTTCACGGTGTGAGGGAAAGCAAGAGATAATAATAGGTGATGTACTTGGGCTTAGGTGACGTGAGAAGGCAGTGTGGAAAATGTCACAACCTGTGACACTTGCTGCTGAAGCTCCAAGGACCATTCACCGGCTGTAGATAGCTAAAGGAATATATTTTCTTGCCCCACGTGCTGCTAAATCGGTTTTACTTAGTTGCACAGCCTAATTAGAATGAAAGACCTTGTGGTACAGTGTAATTTGTGTGATGGAGGGAGCTTCTTTGAGTCTCAGCTGGAAGACACTGGAGGTAAGCATGGATCTTGCAAAGAGTGAGGGAATATCCATTTTTGGCAATCATGGGAATGCCATCTGGTTCTCTTGCCTTAAACTCCCACAGGTCTTGGTATGAGAAGTCAGTGACTTGTTTGAAGCCCTAAACTAGAGAAACTGCATAGTTTCATGCCTGACGAGGCATGAAAACTAATAGAAGGGCCACTGGATTTTGGGAGAATTGCGATCAATTTCTTGCCATGCTACAGTCCTACTGAGAACCTGTGTGCTTCATGTTTGTGCTTCATTTTTCCCACCAAGAAAACTGCCAGGGGCAACCTCTTTCTACAAAGCCTTTGAACAGCTCTAGAACTAAAACATCTTCCCAGTATTGTGTGTTGCATGCAGGTGATAGTGAAGCAGCTCCTTTATGTGAATCCGAGGCAGAATCTTCTGGGTTTTTCCTGTGTCATAAAGTCTCCTACAAAAGGGCCCATAGGTGCTCAAACAAGGTCACTGCACAGGCCACTGAGAGGGCAAGCACAAGCATCTCATCTTGGGGTGGCCTTCTAAAATCTGACTCCAGCTCTGGAAGCACCAGTTTTTCTCTGCTGAGTAGAAAGGATTCTAGAGGACTACAGCAGACATTCCCAATGGTGTTTGCAGTGTCACCCCTTGTGTCTTTTCTAACACTTCCTTCTTCACCTAACTGTAGTTCAATACTCCACGTGTGGAATTTGTTACTCTTTAGTTTATTCCATCCTAACGCAAAAGTCTTGCAACTGAACAGAATTCATGGGATCCCTGTGGTTTGAAGGATCAAAATCCTACTCTGTCCCCTTATTTAGGCTCTGTCTGCTACTGAAGGTGAAACCAAATCTGAAGGAGAAATTGGATAGGTTTTGTCTTTTTTTTGTTTTCCTTCTGGGAGGGGAGAAGGGTGAAGACCAAGTTGTAATAAATGCAGTTAAAAATTTAAGTGTGTCTAAATATAAGGGGAGTGAAATTTTTGCTGTTGTGGGAGTCTACATATGTGTGTTGCTCGAGATTGTTTTTCAAAGTTCAGCAGTCACTTACAAACATGCAGAATATAATTTTTGCACTGTGCTGTGTGATGAAAGATGAAAAATTGAGAATATATGTCTGTGTATGTTCTCAGTGCTGTTGTCTGTACACCAAGGCTTACGGATTGGATGCCAAGGGATACTGGTGTTTGATGCCTTAGGTGACTTCAATAAATGAAGAGCAGTTCAGTAGATTTCAGTAGGAACTGTGCATGTGTATATCCCTGGGAAACATCTGTCTCTTGGGCTATTAGAATCCATTCTATCTTCTGTCCTCTCTTCAAACCCAAATAAATAAGTGCATCGGGGACAGTATATATGATACTGTAATACGAAGAAGAAAACTGAATCAGTGGCCTTATGCTCCTTTACTAAAGTATGGGCTTGAGAAAGAAATTAGAATTGATTTCTTTAAATGTCTTTGTCAAGAGACATGTGGGTCTTGCATACAGAGGTTTTGGATCTTCTTTTCTTGTAGCTCTTTTTATCATCACACAATAACACTGAAGTTTCTCCCAAATAACTTCAATAACTATGTTAAAGGCAATTTAGTAGGATCTATATTACTAAGGTATAATTTTTCCCAGCAGTGTAATTTTAACTTCATCTAAGGCACAAGACTGCTCCCTTGGGCCTGCTGAAAGCAAATATTGCTATAGTTTTCACTGTTAAAAGACAAAAAAAAAAAAAAAAGGAAGGGAGAAGAAAAAAGAAAAAATCATTTTAAGAAACTTAACCCCTGCTTGTGGAGCCTTTACCTAGGCAAAAAAGGTGAATAAGTTTTATCGGGAGAAGCTGCACAGTGATTGTCAAAAGTCCATGGGAAGGTAGAAGGATAACTGGAAGAACTGGGTGAGAAAGATGATAAAGTAGTAGTCTTTTACCTCATGTAATAATTGTTGGTTCTGCGTGATGTTTGAGAGAGGAAGGAGGAGACTTGTGGAAGGGTGGGAGGCTGGGAAGTGCCAGCCTGGGTCAAAGTACTGAAGAGAACAGCTTGGCACACTGAAGTGCAATGGCTGCATAGAGAAAAGAAGGAATGGGATGTCCTGTGCTCCACTCCTGTAGGCAAAGGCCAGTTGTGAGTGAAATTAGACAAAGCCGTGATCATCTCTACTACACTTGTGTTGATGTGCAGGTGAAGATTTCATTGAGCTTTATGTTATGATTTGAGTGGGAATTTTTTTCCAGTGATAATGCCGTTTTTACAAGGATTTTAACAATATGCACGTTTAGATTTTTTTATGGTGAAGGTAGGCATTTGCATGAACCATTCAGAAAGAAGAGCCATGAATAAAATGCATTTGGAACACATACAGCAACATATCACCTGTGTAAATGCTCTGAGTTGTCCCAGACGTTAAAGAGTCTTACTCCTATAGATGAGATGAGGACTTCCTGCAATTGGTGGATTTAACCACAGTCTGTCATGTACAATGGTTGGCAAAGATGCTTTAGCACATATTACCATCTAGAGGTTAAAACATAAGCCAGCTTACAGCTAGAACAGTGAATGTACTTCTATTAGATATGGTAGTAGCAGTGAAGTTAGCATCTTGAAAGAGCCTCACAAGCAGGGATGATTGCTTTAGAACACACACAGTCTTGCAGTCAGTTCTTATCCCCTTACCTTTTTTTCAGGAAAAATCCAGAATAAAAAAGTCAAGTTTTAGACCTATTCTGAAGTCGGGTCTGAAGGCTGTTTCATTTAGGAGAGGGGCAAGATCCCAAAGTGAGAACTGTCTAATTGAAGAATCTCTCAGTCAGGCCTTGCTCTTGTGAGCCTGAGGGCTGTTAGCTTTAAATGCATCAGCAGCTGCTAATTGCTGCAGTACAGCAGGACCAGAGAGTCGGTCTCCAGAGCACTGTTGTAAGATAAATAGTAATGCTGATAGTGGTGGGTGAAATAGCTGGATGCCAAATCTACATTAGAATTTACCTGCTTTGCAGGTGTTAAGAGAACGGAGTTTGTAATTTTATTTTTTTTTTTGGCTGATTCTGGCATTAACTAGCAGAGGAAAAAGGTCACTTTCTAACCATGAGTGTCTCAGCATATGTAGCTTTACTTAGATTTACTTGGAAAGTGGTGCTTACAAGGAGCCTTAATTCTGGAATTTACTGTTTTATTTCCCCTAGGAAATGCCTATACATGTTGATTTTTGGGTCGTGGTAAGAGCTCACCTCTATTGTTATTATTCATTCACTGAGAAAAATAAGGATAAGTCCTTTAACTCTCTGCAAGTCCTAAATGATCCTGGACTGATTTTTGTGCAAAATTCTGCTATTTCCCAACATGAGAAGGATGTGAACCTGTTAGAGTGAGTCCAGACCAGGACCAAAAAGATGATCAGAGGGCTGGAGCACTTCTGTGCAAACAAACTGATAGAGTTGGGGCTGTTGAGCCTGGAGAGGAGAAGGCTCAGGGGGGACTCTAGCAATTTTCTGGTACCTAAAGGGAGACTGCAAGAAAGATGGAGAGGGACTTTGTACGAGACTATGCAGTGATAGGATAAGGAGCGATGGCTTTAAACTGAGATAATAGAGATCTAGTTTAGATATTAGGAAGAAATTCTCTACTGTGAGGGTGTGGAGACCTAGAGCAGCTTGCCCAGAGAAGTTGTGGTGCCCCGTCCCTGGAAAGTCAGGTTGGATGTGTCTTATTGTTGGCAAAAACTTTTGAAGCTTCTCTACTATGTACAGATTTAAAAGCTTAACTTCACTGCTGTGTTTTACAGCTTTGACTTATGTTGTTTCTGAACTGTCTGGAGAAAACATGATAAATATTTTTCATTACTATATCCAAGTACAGTCCAGAAGGATTTGTTTTGTCATTGAATTGTTTTTAAGAATGTTGCTGACTGAATTGTATAATGTTAGATTGATACCATGGCATTATACAATCAAATACTGTCTTGCTGAATAACTTGGGGTAAAAGTAAAAACATGCAATAATTTGTAGATTTGGTCTGGTTTCTGCTTTTTCCCTGTATTGTGTTTGAATGAGTCCTGAAGCTCAGGCTGTAGTGTTTGGCAGATTGCTTCTGAACCAACAACTTCAATAAAATCAACCCAGGCTTCTCTCCGCCAAAATGAACCCTGGCCACTGGGGAAAACTCTTTTCAGTAGGCTGGATAATGTCATCTCACACTGTTCCCGGGAGGAATTAGGGAAGGAAGTTTGATACCTTCCTATACCAAACAGTTTTGTAATGGGCGTTAAAAACTGCTTTACTCATTACTGTTATCTCTTTAGAAAACACTGCTCTATATTTACAACTTTAATACTGAATTATCCGTGTTTTTAAGGGCTGGATTCTCAGGTCTGCTTACCTGCACTGCTGAGTGAGCCATTTAGACAGTCTGGGAAGGCTCTTGTGTTTGGGGTTAAATCTCACATTTGCTTCATTCGTTGCTGCCATAAGGGATCAATTAAAGAAGCTTAGGGTTTACTTTAATCTACACCTGACTCCAGCCCTTAGGACTGCATGCATTTGGGTATTCTTGGGCACATACAGGCTGTACCTAACCTAGCATATAAGAGAGATCTGAGTATGAAGCAAAATGAATTTGCATTTCCAAATTTGTCGTCTTTGCTAATTAGCATAGCCGCAGGCAAACTCAGATAGGTCTTTAAGGAAACCTGGAGAAAGTCTCAGAAGGCATAACCATCAGAGAGGCTGTGTCATTCCAGCTAATCAGGGTTTAATTTCCCTCCTCTCCACTTCCTAACCTATTAACTGAACTGTGCTTGTGGATAATGGTTTTAGAAGTCGACCTGTAGTCAAGTATATCTTGCCAAAAGAAATCCCACTCAGTGAACATGAAATTTTGTCTGTTTGGAAGATCACATTTCTGGATATGTAGTCTTTGAAAGTGCTGCAATTACATATTCAACAACCAGTTACTGTTACCTGGCTGCAATATTATAATACACTGACTTTAATTCTGTCTCTTCACATTGCCTGTCTACTTCACAGCATATTGTTTTAAGGCAGCATGGAACACCACTTGGTGTGAAAGTGATTTGGAGTCTTTATAGCTCAGCTGCCAAGCAGGAAATGACCATGAACGTGTAATTGAAATGGGAGTTTTGCATATTTTTTTCCAGAAATCTACCCAAAGTGTAAGTGATTAATTAGGTTTGATGCCCACTTTTTCTTTGTGGAGCATCTGTCTATCACCACTAGTGTCATTCAAAGCACTTTTCTCATGATGAAGCAGTAGTATTTGGAGGACTCTCCGATTCTAGGTGACCTGTAAAGCAGTTGCACTGAGCACATGGACCATTAAGCGGGAGTGGAGATGATGCTTCACTTCAGTAAGATGTGTACTGCCTTATGGGATGCCAGCCTACAGAAGAGAGTAAAAAAAGAGTGCATGACAACATCTACTGAATAATGCAACAGGGAAAAAAGGTCCTCTGCGTGTGCAACATTACATGGGCACGCAATGGGTTTCCAGATCCCTCCTTCCTCTTTGTCACCACATGACTTTTTCGTGTTCAAGTGTCTCCACCCCATCAGCTGAGCCTAAAGGCTGTACTTTGCAGCAAGGTTCCATCTGCCCAAAGGGTGCATCTCCCAGTCTGAGACGTGGGGAATGGGCTCCTACACTCAATGTAGAAGGGGCAGGGCATTAAGCCAACCATATCACTACCCTGATGAGGGAGTGCTGTGCCTGTTACTGCAGGAGCAACTGATGGACCTGTGGAGGGATGATCCCAAACACACTGATATCTGTGGCTGTGCCTCAGATGCAGAGCAGTTCTGCAGCGTTAATGACCAGGCATGTTTCAGTGTTGATTGTTTCAAGCAACTCCTGCAAACTGCATCTGGTGACTCCAGCACTGATGGAGGAGCCTGGGAAAGCAGTTTAACTTTCTAGGTTTGACCCAAACTTCCTCTGTGGCCTCAGTCCTGCCTTTGAGATCCAGATACTCCAAAGTGTTTGAGGACTTACGGGCTTGGGACTATCTGAGCCCAGTCTTCATTCACTCCTCATCCAATTGTCACAGGATCAAAATCAGTTGTTGTTTCCCTTTCAGTACCTGGCACAGGTATTGCAATGCTTCTATTTCCAGTGCAGACTGGAAGCTTTTCACCGAGGAGGACTCACAACATTTGCTGTTCTCTTCTGCTTGCCAACAGACAGTAACTAATGCTTCTGGAGACTGATTTTTCCTGTTCCCTTTGATATCTACCCTGCCTGCACTCCTGCAGTCTCCCGAAGGAGGACAACACACAAATGCATTTGGATTTAGCTCTGACTGCTATATGACAGGTTCAAGTAAATGTTCAGACTGCTTGACTAGTTCCAGATGCAGGGACTGCCTCCTGTTAAAATATATAATCTGCAAATGATCTGTGTGGTATGGAATTGATTGGGTTGTCTCACTGGGCTGCAATTAGACAATAAAACGATACCTGCAGAAAGAGAAAAAAAAATAAAGCTGTTTTGAGATTCTGTGCTGTTCTTGCTGTGATCTGCTCTTCCCCACATTCCACTCATCTCTCCTAAGGTGACTGCACAAAGTATGACCTTCTATTTCTCTAACCAGATTTCAACAGACAACTGCATGAAAAGACAGTGTGGGAGGTGCATGGCGTTCCTTTCTGTGTGCTGACTCCAAGAATTAAAAAAAAACCCAGAACCTTTCCAATACATCTTCAGGAGATGGAAATTGGAAGAAAAATGCCCCAGTTTGCTATGTCTGGTAATCTGGGAGGGAATATGAGCACTATTTCATCCCAGATGCCCTGCTTACATATTCATTCCATGCTGGAAAGTAGAATGGCCTCTCTTCTTTCACTGAAATGACTGCATGGCATTCACAGTTCTGGCAAAAACAGTGGTCACTTCTTTAAATGTCTGTAGCTGTGTTTGATGATGGTGAGAATAATCTTGTTCTCCACAGTTTACTTGCCAGTCATGCAAGTTGGTAGCAAAGAAGAGCAAAAATGCTTTCCTCCAAACACATATTTTTGTACAAAAGTAATATCTACGTATTGATGTTCCTTTCACTGTCATCATCAGACCAGGCTGTATATGGCCTTGTAATATTTTATTATTAAATGATGAGAGTTCGTAAGACTACTTAAGTGATCTCACTTGTTTGCTTGAAAAGGGATGTGAATGTATTTCCAAAAAATACCCCTCAACTTTGTGTATTAAAAAAAAACCCCCACGTACACACACACATACACACATACACAAAATCAAACCAAACCAAACAACCCAACCAGCTTTTCCCAATAACTTCTTCTAAATAAGTCGAGAAGAAAGTTGTAGAAAATCAGCTAGACTGCTAGCATCATGGGAATGCACTGTGGTCACATTGCTCTGCAGTGTGACAGGACAGGCAAAACAATGCAGTGGATTACTGGGAGGCCTGGTAATATGTTTTTATTAGATTTCCTAGGTCTGAGTTGACATTTCAGTCACCTTGGCTGAAAAGTGACAGAGCAGCACTAATTTAGTGGAAGCCACATAGCTGTAAAATGCGAACAAAACAATGATGATTCAGAGCCTTTACTCTAGCTAATAAAAGTTGGGCTTTCTAGTGAGCTTTTGGGTTTTTTGGGTTTTTGGTGTTTTGGAGTTTTTTTCCGAAGAAACACAAGAAATGAGCTCTTCTGGTGAGTCAAGGAATAAACAAAAAAAGTTGCATCAGATTTTCCTGTGTAACTGATCTGGGAATAGTAAATGGTCACATCTAAACATGAATTTGTAGTTAGTTTTATTAGGTTATAAAGAGATGTCACTGAAGTGAAGCAACTCTGTTGTGTAATTGGTTTGAAATCAGTTTTGAATGTTATCTCGTGATTTTTTGTTTTGAAAAAAAAAAGTTTCCAAGCTGAATCCCACTGTAGCAGTAGTCAGACCCCTCAAAGGGAACTATTCATAATTTCTACAGCATTGCAGGGGGCAGTCAGTGTCTGTTAGATCAATGGATCCATTTTGAAAATTTGCTGCTCTTGTGTGTCCCACAGGAAAGCATGGCCTAGAGTCAAATCCATATCCTGGCACATGCAGGAAGGGAGCAAGCAGCTCTGTGGGGCTTAGCTGCCTCCTGGGGTTACACCATGACAAAGAGGTTTTAAGATATGGAATGCTTTAGGAAGTTCTCCCTTTATATTTCTTCCACTATCAGGAGTTACTCCTTGTACCAGCACTGATTGTGATCTAAACCTGAGCAGCCACAGTCCTGCACTGCACTCCCTAGGCAGATCAGCCTGAGGGATGAGACACCTTTTCAGCATTTGGGATATTTTTTGTGTAGATCTATTTCAGGAATGGATGCACCATCCACCCATGTGAACGTTGTATGGAATTAACTGTGTCTGCCTGAAGGCAGAGGGAGTAACTGGTGAAGGAATCCTTCAGCTGTGTTGAGCTACCTCTTTATACAACCCACCTAGGTCTGCAGGGCTTAGTTCACTTTTTAAGACCTTCCCCTCACTAATAACCCTATCTGAATTCCAACTAAATGCACAAAGATGAAAGCCCTCATAGTCTATTACAATTCACAAATCTATCTAGTCCACACATTCAATTTTGCTTTAGTGCTCATACTTACAGCCAAAATATCTGACACTTGAGGTTTTTTCAGGGTAAATTTATTGTGTATTGAAAAATGTAGTCCAAAATAGTAATTCGGAGACTATGCTTGAGTTGGGAGTCCTTTTGTAGTGCTACCAGAAATCCTCCCTGTCTGTGTTGCTGTTTGATTGGTTCTTTTAAGTAGGTTCACACAAGGCAATTTCTGCTGGTGTCCTTTGAACTGGCTTAGAATTTGTATCTGAGATGCAGTTCAGTAATCTCTAAGCTGCACGTTAAAGAGTTTATATACCATTCCATGCCTTGTCATGTTGCCTTGCATATTCACAGGTTTCAACACTTTTGGGGAGAGGTAGGTTTTTTTACGGAATTGGTGGTATCAGAGCTGTCCCAGGACGTGAAATACTTGCTGATTTGAGGTGGTTCTGCAGTATTACAAGTACTGGTAAATCAAATTAAAACATTTTCCTGTGCACGTACCATTGTTAAGGGGACTTCATTTACTTTCTTTCAGTAACTTCCAGTTGTGTTGCTCTCACCATGCATTATCCACATGTAACCTTGTAAATAGCTTCTGGTTCTTACAGCACCGATATAAATCATAGGGCCATTTTCTCTGGAGGACTTCAGCCTTAAGCTCTACAGCTTGTTTTGAAATGAAAACCATGTTCAATTAAGGTGATTTGTTTGCTGCACAAAGATTTAAGCATCTTGTACTGCCATTTATAGAGAGGGAGAGCTGGGAGGATATAAACACAGCATGAGTGTTTCTTTTGTGTTCTGCCTTCCACTTCCAGCTATCTTTTTTCCAGATATTTCCAGCTGAGATACAGTCTGCTGGAAGTGGGGTGTGATGACAGTGCTACCAACAGCGTGGGCTGTGAGATGATCTGTTGCTAGATGATTCTGTTCACAGAAGTGGAGAAAAGACTAGGGTGCATCTCACACACACTGGCTTGAAGTTAAGTTCCTAAACAAATAAGCTTCTTTTGAAGACATCTTGCTAGATACAAACCAAATGAAAAGCAGAGCAGAAAAAAATGCTCCTTAACTAACATTCTTGGCCTTGATGGGGGATAAAGTAAATAAAATTGCTTTGAATCAAGATTTGGTTTGGGGGCTTTTTGTATGTCATTCACAGGAGGGGTTAGAAGGATATTTGGCAAAAGAAAGTTCAGGGTGCTCTGGGGTTTTGTATGCTCGTGGTCCCACATGGATCAACCCATCAGGTTTCTGCAGGGACTGTCAGTGGCTTCTCTCACTGCCCTGCTTTGGGCAGCTCAGCCCCCTGCACTGGCCTTGCTGTATCCCTCTGGTAACTTCTGGCTCTTATTCCTGTAAAACTGGTCAGGCTGTCACCACTTCCAGACATAGCCTTCATAACAAAGCTTATTTTGCTGAAAAAAGGTTGAATTTCTGTTTCTGTGAAGAGGCCAAGAGGACAGAAATGTTCCTCCTGCCACAGGGCATATCAGGCCTGTGACATGCTGTGGGACCAGGAGACTCATATGACATGTATCCCTGACATTTTTCCTTGCTGCATGGGTGACTTTTCAGACAATGCCATGAAGTTTTCCAGAAGGGAATCCCACATAGCTTCACTCAGACATTTTGACTTTCAGCAACCCTATTCTTGGCTCTCTGTGTGCAAGCTTTTTGCTTCTCGTGCTGCAGCTGAGCTTGGTTCTCTCTTCCATTTGTGCCATAGCAGATGATTGCTCTGGAGTAGGGATCAGGGAGTGGGCCAGGGTATCTTCCTGGGCAAACCTGTCACAGGTGTGATCTCAGGGCCAGATCCTCATGAGCTGAAGCAACAAACCCTGAAGGTTTTCACATTCCCATCACACATATCCCGTGGAATTTACTTCAGGTTACATTTTTTTTGGTCCCAAACTTCCTAACTCAACACGTTTTTTGGAGCTCTCTCAAGGAAAACCATCCTATGAGACTTTGCTTGCTCTACCCACAGGACACATGTTCCCTGAAGTATCACATGATTCTCTCAGGTAGACAAGGCTATCACTTGAATGCACACACCCATGCCCCTGCTGTCAGTCCCCATGCTGAGTTTGGACAGCATCTGTTTTTATGTGTCATGAAGGGAAAGGTGGAAGACTTAATCCTGAAGTTGTATCAGCTCGTCCAGAACAGGCAAGGAATGATAAGGGAAAAAATTGCTGAGAGAGCACAGAGAGAGCCTAATAACCGTGAAAGGGAGAGAAAATCAGATCAGGACCCTGCAATGGAAAGGTGATGGGGCCTGAAGTCCCAATTGCAAGGAGGGAATTAGGCATGAGGAGGCTGTGAAAGGTCTGCATAGCAAATGACCCTTTCTGCGACATGGTGTAGCGAGCTCCTGGTGTAAGAGAAATGGAGGCTGAACAGATATGGGGTGAGGGGAAGAGGCAAAGGCTTGGAAATATCTCAGCTGCAGATTTCTGAAAGTGAAAATCAAGGTGTACCTTGAGAAAGTATTACTACAGACTCGCCTTGTTCTTAAGCTTTTCCAGTCGTCTCCTGTTGGCACCATCAAAGATGGGACCATGGTTCTTGTCTGACATCTTTGAAGCTCAGGATGAAGATTTACCTTTTTTTTCTTCACCTGAGGAAGTGGTTATAACGTGGGATATTCAGACGTGGCATTTCAATGTGCTCTTATGAGATGAGAAAGGGGATGACTGGATCATGTGTCAGTAGAAAAATTAGAACTATTGAGGTGTGAAGATGGTGTTATTGGAGGTGGAAGGTCCCGAAGTGGATGGTAGTATGCAGAAAAGAAGCATGCATGATGGCCATGTATGGACTGAGACATATTTCTGTCTGTATGCTGGCAGCAGTGTAGCTGTAATATTCAGGTCACTCTTTCAGTCCTGTTTTTGCTCCTCCCACTGCCTCCATTTGCTTTATGTCTTTGAATTTTGTCTTTCACAAAAGCAGCCAACCTGCATCTGGAGGAAATGGAAAAGCAGCCAACTGACCTTTACATCCAGGGATGTTCTTGGATGCCTCTTGTAGTTTTATCCAATTGTGCAGTTGTCTTTAGCTAACAACAAAACCAAATCATAGCAGAGTTAATTGCTGATACTGAGTAAGGGAACACATCACTTACATATGCAATTTAAACACTGAAGGATTTTGTAGAGGGAGGAGAAAAGCAGTGGTATGCCCAGCTCTATGTGGCCATAGAGCTGTTCCAGTACCGAGTGAGCCTGAATGGCTCCAAATCCTTTGGGTTCATTTCCAGCTTTAGCACGGTTGTGTGCATACTTGATTGTTGTGTTCGTGCAAATCTCCGATTGAGAGAGAGTCAGAGAATGCTGGCAAAGCAGGACGAAGCTGGTAAGCTGGGGGAGTCTTGACAAGGCCATTTGTTGTCATGGTCTCAGGAGGAGGATGATCGTGGTCTAAGACTAAAAGGAGCGGCGGAGGGAGTGCGGGTAGAGAAGGAAGATGTGAAAACAGGTTATTGGGGAAATGCACTCATGCATAAGAAGCTGGCTTAAAACTAACCTATAGAATTACTGGAGAATTACTAAATATTGTGTGTTAAAAGGAAGGTAACTAGGATTCTGTAATTAAACTTAAATAGGTATTAGACACGTAGAACTGCTATTTTATCTTTCTGTAGATGTGATAGATATGAGTTTAATCTATAAGTTTCTGTGAAATTTCCCTTTCTAGATGAGTCATTGTGTTTATGTACATATGTCTGTATATTATCTCTGTGTGTGTTGATAATCACTTTGCATTTACATGACCAAAACTGCCCAGCTCCAGTCAGGGACTGGATGAAAATCTGTAGGGTGCTAGAAGGAGTTTCCATGCAGCTCCTTGATATAATCTATTTATGAGGAAATAACAAAATACAGTCAATTAATATTTAATGTAGAGTAAATTGTGGGTGTGTTTTGTCATTTAAATGAAAAAAATTTGGTGGGGGAAAATAGTAGTACTTCTATATTGATTCATATTCTCCCTTCAAAAAGTATCAATACCTTCAGCTTTGACAATTGCCTCTAAAACCTGAAATGTTTGAGCACGCACTTCTAAGATAAGGAAAAGCCACATCTAAAGGAAGGAAAGCCACAATTTTACAATAAACTGTGCTTATTGTCAAGATTTGGACAAAGGAGAATGACAGAAAACTAGAGATTTTCATTAGATATTTGCCCCCAGAATCAAATTTTGATTGGTGCTGTACTTCTGCAGTGCTGTTTGTACTAGAATGGCAACCACACTTCCACAGCAGAATTCAGGATACCTCCCTGAAGAGTCACTAGCTTAAAAACCAGGGGTTTGTAGCACAACTTTGCATTAATATGTAGTACATCTTCATGTATATGTCAAGGAATACAAACGTCCCTAGATCCACACAATATGCTTGGGTTAATGTATGCAGTTTTAGGACAATCTCACTCTCTGACAAGAAAATTGCTGCAAGACTGAAGGACTGGTTCGGCTTTTTCTGTAGCAAGGCATGCTTTGAGTACCTTGACCCTTAGGTGCAGAGTATAACCTGTTGACAGGGGAAAAGAAGATAAATTATACAAAAGCATGGCTGGCTTTCAGCATGTACCCTTTAAGTTCTAACATTTTAAGCATCTAACTTAAACACTGCTGTCCAAGGAAAAAAAAATTCGTCATGTCTTAGGACATTTCCTATCACAGTCACAACTTAAAAGGCAGCTGCTTCCTAACAGCAATGAGAACACAGCCAAGATTTGTGCAACCCCTGTCCACAAGCATCTCTTGTCAGCTGTTCTGTAGCAAGTGTCAAAGCATTCGGTGGCATCCTTTGCAAAGGGTAGGTGAATTCTGAACAAGAGTCCCAGCCCTGAGTCTGGCCAAGGCAAGCCAAAGACTGGATGAGGAGGCCAGCACTGGGCAGTGCAGGTAGTTGGCAGCTCCATGCTGACAGCCTGAAATAGCTAATGAGAACGGCTTTGCAAGAACTTGGTGTGGTCCAAAGGAGGCATAAATGTCCCTGCACACAAATGCTTCTGAAATGTTTAATGCCATTATTCTAGAGGATCCTTCTAAGATAAAAAGAACCAGTCTAGGAAGGGTGCCAGAAAATTAACACAACATTTCTGTTTCCTTTATACAATAGTAACCAAGGGGATACCAGGGGTGTCTATAAGGCCATGGTGCCATTTGATGTCAGGCCCTGTAGTTACGAGTTACGAGTTTGTGCTACAGATGATCACACACTCTGATTCCAAGGCTGTCATAATTTAGAGGGCAATAGTCCTTTTCTACACCACAGATGGCTTAATGTCCTGCCAGCTATTTTGTCGTTTGTTCTTGGTTTGTTTTTTTCTGAGATGGTGATGGATGGCAGGATGCAGACTGGGGGTAGCAAAGCGATTCCTACCTTAAGCAAAGGTCAGGTTCGTGACCACTTGAGGAACCCAAATGTATGTAAGTCTATGGGGCCCAGTGAGAGACATCCCAGAGTCCTGAGGTACTTGGCTGATAGAGCTGCCAAACCACTCTCCGTGATATTTGAGTACTCATGGCAGTCAGGTGAAGTATTTTTTTTTCACGCTGGTTTTCTTTCCACTGAGATTCTGCTTGGAAAGTTTGCTTGTGTGAGCAACTGTGTACGTGATGGCTGCCTAAGGATATTGTTCTTCTACTAGCAGACCTCACTTTTAACTGGAAGTTTTTGCCAAAACTAAGAAAACCAATAATCTTCCTTTTATTAAATTATAAAGCAAATTGCACTAAATAAATATTTCCTTTAAAATAAAAGGTACCATTCTTTATTGCATTTTGCTCATAAAACCGAGGCATTAGTTTTATTGCACCAGTTTTACTCATTAAAATTTAAGAACATTTGTTGATGAAACAAGGGAAGCTAAATACATTTTAAAATAATTCAACACTAACTTACTTCCACTAATATATGAAGATGCTGCATTGCTTTCTGGAATGTTTTGAGCTTAATTCCTAAAGGTATTTCAAGATTTTAGTGGTTTCTCTTGAATTCATTTTACTAGGCTGTTTTATCCTTCATTTAATCCTCACTTTGAGGCTGGAGGAGTCTTTTGAGGGCAAGGAAAAGGGAAAACTTTATTGTTCTGTTCCTGTCATCATCCAGACTCCAAATGCAATAGTGAATCTCTCAATATTGGCTAAGTGGGGAAAAAGAGTCATATTCTGTTTTGATGTATTAATTGAGGAGACGTTTCTTTTTCTGTGATCCACATACTAAAATTTTTACAGTGGGATTTTTAGAGAAGGAGGACACCAGCACACCTTGAATAAAAGAAAAGCATCTAATATCACCAAACCCCTCCTCCTTTCCTGCAGCATATAGAAAGTAAATAAGGTTTGGGATAGGAACAATGTTCTTGTCCAGTCAGTCTATCTGAAACTATTTTTGTCCTCATTGATTTTCAGAGTTAAGTCTTAAAGAAGGTCTTTATTGGCAGTCAGAATAACATGTAGGTTAAGAATTAAGTACATGTTCTCACCTGCTAAAGGAAACCAGGATTTTACAGATACCTGGGGTTACATATCGTTCAAATCACCTGTAGCAGGTGCTTCTATTCCAACTCAATTCACTCTGCAGCAGAAACACAGAGTCTACACTAAAAATGTTGTTTCTTTGAACCAGTTTGCCCAGTTGAACCAATGTTTTCGCTAAGAAAACTTGCCACAAAATGTTTTTATTTGAAACAGACCTGTGTTCATAGCTTCAAGAAGGTTAATAACATTTTGACTTCTGGAGAATAAATAATAACACGGTTCATTGTCTCTCCTAGCTGTCCAATGATGCTTGGTATTCCAAATATAGCTTGGCATTGTGAAATGATTTTACAAGAAATAGTTTGTCTGTATACCAGCTTTTTAGACAATCACAGGACTAGCTCACATCCAAATTTATGCTATCCTTCAGTGCAGTTGGTTATTTCAGCTGATGTTTGTATTTTCTTTAAAAGATTTAATTTAAATCTTTTAAATTAAACAAAGAGCTGTTTGAGGATTTGTATTTATTTTCTATCTCTTTAAAATTATTCAGTAAAATATGGAAGAGAAATAAGAGTAGTGTCTCTACTAAGCACCTTCAAATGAGAGATTGTGCACAGGTATGCCATGTTGGTTAAAAAAGGGCAATACAAGATGTTTTCAAAAAGACCTACTTATTAATTAACTCTCTTATGCTGTTAGTAATCAGTTGCATTGGTTGTTTACAGAACTTGGGTTCCTGTATGGCAGGATTTGCACAGTTAGCAGTGCACATTTTCACTTTATGTAAAGCAAATAAGGATGAAAATTGTAACACGAGGTTGTTACATTAACTGGAAAAACTGAATCCATTTGCTGGACCTGAACTTAGTTCCTTGGAGTCTGACAAACACTCCTAAATTAAAGAATATGAGTGTAATATTGTAAGAATTTAGAGGGACTCATTCTGCTTATATTATTTAAAGCCAGTGGCAAATTAGCAATTGCTCTTCTGGCATGCGGGACAAGTGCTGCATTGTTCTAAGTGCTGTATTCTAGAATATAAATAACTTGGTAAGTTCAACAAGTAGTTACTTAATTTCCATGCACGCAGTGCTAGGCCTTCATCGGTGCTTTCGAGCACGCTCCTTATTTTCTAGTTTTTTAGCCAAATCCAAAGTCCTGTGCACAAGAGCTCTGGTTATCCTCTGAGGGTGTTCAAGCGACATTTTCACTTCTGTGAATACAAGGCGTGGCAAAGAGTCTATAGGTGGCAGCCCCTTGCAGCCTAGAGGGGTCCTCCACAATAATTCTTGAATGAAACATAAAGTACTAGCAGAGTTGTGATGTTGACATGGCTGTGACACCATAAAAACTGAAGAATTAAGTCATAAAACCCATGGCTCTCACCTCAGGCTTTTCATTCTCATTATGAAGAGACCTCTTGAATTAAAATAGTTTGAAATGAACCTCCTCTGTGTCCAGAAGAGTAGATCATCTGGAACTAATGACTACTAGTCTACTGGATATTGTTACTGCCAAACCTTTCAGGCTGAACCCTGGGTCTCTTCAGAATGTATTTTACAGCTGACTGCTAATACAGTCATTGCTTTGTCAAGGGCCCAGATCCAGGGCTTTCTGTTGAAATGTCCAAGCACCCTCATAAAGGGCCTGCAAATGCCTTTGGTGATGATTTTTCCGAGCATAGCAGCAACTTTATTTATTGACCTGATGTTGCAGGAAGGTTTTATTTGGCATTACTAACGAAAACAGGTATTTTATCTGATTTTCCTCTGTTTTGCTTTTGGTTGAGAACAAAAATTCTTATACTTTTGAATTAGGAATTAAAGATCTCATCTGCAAAGGCTCATGCCTCTTCCAAATAGCTGTAACCTGGCAGAACAAAATCAAAACCTAAACTAATTATTTTTTTTTTTTCTAGTATACCATGGTGGATGTTCGTCAAAAAATTTGAAGGAAAACCTTCTACAAAGTGATGTTGTCTCAATACTGTTAATCCAATAATATAGTTATACAGGCCCCCATTTCAGAGAAAGTGATAAATTGCAGCCTACGTGTCTGAAAACTTTGACAATTAATCTAACATTTGATTAAAACTGAATATTAATATTTTAAAGCCAGGTGTTTAAGTGCATAGTGATAATAACTTTGTGCCTGGGCACAAAGCAGATAAAAAAGACGTTTCTTTTCCATGGATCTTAACACATATTGAGTGCTGCTGGAAATGTGGCTCCATCGGGGATAGTAAAAGACATTCGCCTTCTGGCCCATGAAGATATACAGAGTGCCCTAGGAGACTGGGAAGATCTCAGGCTTTGGGTAAGTACCTGCATTGCTTACTAATGCACTTCCCACCTGCAGAGCCATGGCAGGAAGAGGGAAATGACCATCCACTCTCCTGGTGATGCTGGGGAGGGGACAAAGGAGGTATAAGTGGCGAATGTGGATAAAGAGTGTTTGCTGTACCATAACAAATTGTGTCAGTTTTGATGTAGAAAGTGCTGGGAGCCTAAGTACTGCTTCACAGGCATATAGGTAAAGTAATTCAGTAAAATGAGTCCACTACTGGCAGAAATTATGCTCTGCAGTGATTTGCATCTTCACTGGAGAAAGCCTGTGAACTGCAAAATGTTGACGATCACGGCTGCAGGAGGCACAAGTTGGGCTTAGGATGGCTCCCTGTGAGGGTTTGACACATGACTGTGTTTCCTCTTCAGGCTTCCTACCTGAGAGCCCTTATACAGAATGCAGCACCCATGTTTTGAAAACCTGGCTCTGTGGTCCTTACCACCTCATGTGTCTTCTTGTTCATATCCTTCCTGGGATTAATGTTCCCAAGCTGTGCTGCTCCACACCCCCTCTACCAGATTTACTGCACTGTTAACTCACTCACTGCCCATCTGTGGTGAAAAGTTCCTTGAGTGACAGCAGGAAATGTCAGCAAAAACAGACTGAAGGCACTGCAAATGGCTCTAGATATAACCATTTGCTCATGGATTATTTACATCAGTCTCAACAGCTCAGTCTGCAGTTAGATACCTTTACTTTTTTTTTTTCTAGTATTCATTCAGACTTCAGTTTGGCATAGTTTCCTATGACATCCAGCTGCCCTTATATCTCAGCATCCTTGGAATATCCAATATACAGGAAGAGTAACACATTTTAGTGGGAAATACTTTATATGAACAGAAGACATGTAGGAAGGGGACAGACACCTGATATCAAACGTGTGTCCTTTAGTTTGGTTCAGGCACTGGTTTAAGTCTGGCTGAAAACTTTCTACATTTTGCAAAAGAGTTTTCACTTGAAATACTGATTTTTTTTCTAAGCTAATGCAAAATTATTTGTACTTAAGAAAATTGTTTCTGAGATGAATCGCATTTTTAGCTGTTCAAGAAAACAAGAATTTCACCCAAATGTACTATGTTTCCTGGGAGCTATAGTTCTATGTTCCTCATCTTTTTTCCTGATTCAGACTCCTCCAAGAGATCACTTTTTTCTGTGCCTGTCTTTGATGCAAATGTCCCGTTGCTATGGCTGGAATTCTGCCTGCAAAAGTCAACAGCAAATGACACTCAAGCCATCTTGGTTCATCAGATGCCATGTGGCAGCTTTCTGAAATGACTGCTTCAATTTTCAAACTAATTGGGGGATCAAACTGTCGCCGGAAAGAAATTTCAGTTCTGTGCATGGAGAAGCAACTATTATTTTTTCCAAATGGTTTTAGTGGCATGAAAGCTGTACAAGTCGTTTGAATTGTGACAGCTATAATTCTTAGAGAACCCATTAGCTCCTACTGTGAGAGCCCCCCTCTTTTCTTTTTTTTTTTTCCTCCTTTCAGAAGATGTCCATAACAGTTTGGGGCAGTCTGGCTGAACCAGACTTATCTCCAAGGGAAAGTGCTAGCAGTCATTTTTCAAAGGCTTTTTTTTTTCCTTTTTTTTTTTTTTCTGAGAATGTGACCTTTAACACGGGCTCCTCATTAACCACAGTCATCTAACACGAAATGCCAGTAGCAGGGTATTTTTTCCAGTTACCATAGCAATATCACAGGACATCAGATGGTGTCAATAAACAAGAATCCACTGAAACATTATCATTTTTGAGCCACCTCTATTAAGAGAGTTTAGTTTATCTAAGATCAGGTGGTGATGAGTTTCGCTTGTATTTTTGTACCTTCATGTGCCATTTGGTATGCTTGTGCATGTGTGGCCCTTGGTTTATATTGCTTGCCCACACATCCTCCTACTCCCCCCAAGGACTGCTGTGCTAAAGAGGGTTTGTAAAAACTCATCACTCCCCCAGCCTCACTCCCCCTGCCTTTTGGCCACCTGCTATCTCTGCAGTTCTCCTGCCCTTCCTGCATAGGGAATGTCATGGTGAGGGGAAAGGGGATGCATTTAATAAGCCTTTTATTTCCTTCTGCCACTTAGTATTTTATAACTTCTTTTAACCTGATGAAGAAGTAGCTGTCTGTGCACTGCTCCAGTCCTTGTATCTCATCAGGCCTCCAGGATTCTTTACCCTTATCATAACTATACTTGTCTATTTTGGTGTCTATTTTGGTTCAAGACCACAGACCTACTTTTCCTTCTGGCACATGGAAGAACAAAGATAAAAATACCTCTATAGCTCTCCATATAGTTTTATCCTTCCAGCCCCAGTGAACTACCATCTGGAAGAAGTGAATGGAAGAGGGTTATACCTTATTTCTTGGAAGGGTTTGAAACAAAGCATCCACTGCATAGGACACCTGACAGTGTCTGCTCCTATACTGAAGAAGCTGTGCAAACTTTTACAGAAGTGACCTCACTTGTTTTATGAATTTTGTCCTTGCCCATTAACTGCATCTCATGATACTTAGGGTCTCAAGGAAACAGAACTAATTGAAGCAACACTCACAAAAATCAGTGTAAATCTCACATTTCAATGCAAGCATGCATTGATATAAAACCGCATGCACGGATATAAAACCACAAGCAGAATTTAGCCTAATACAAAGAAACATGGTGATTGCATTTTAATTTTCTGATATACATGATGCATGGAAAGAAAAAGGCACAGAATAACTAAAAATGATATGTGAGTTCTTTATAGATACTAGATGTTCTTTAGGAGAAAGTGTTTTCCTCCCACTGTCATAAGGCGATACCAATGCTCAGAAATCCTAATTAGTGATGGGCCATGAGGCAATCTCAGTATAATTCTGCGTCCACCTACTCCCAGATATCAACTACTTCAGTTGCAAAGTCGTGATGCTGAGATCATGTCTACACTTTTCAACAGTAGTGTAAAACCTTAGAAGAACTGTGTACACCTGCACCTTATTTACCCATGGTTCTGTCTTTTTCCTACCTGATACGCTTCATTTTCTATATTCTAGATGTCACATTTTCAGCTGATGGGAAAAGTACAGCTGGTTTTTCCACTACTATGCATGTGCCTCTAGAATATATGGGACAGTATAACCTCTGAGAGAGAGTTTATTTACCAGCTTTTGTTTCCTTACAACCAAAAAGCTCAGCTCAAGAACTTTAAGAAGTCCCTTGAAGTACCACCCGAACAGGAAAGTTTTGTCCATTTGCAAAAATAAAGTGCTTCAGTTTTGTATGCTAGAATCTTGTCTCATTGTGCACCAACACAAACAGGGAAGAACTTAAACTGTGCTTGTTCAGAAGTGTGCACGACTGTAATACAATGGGGCAAAGCACACAGCAGTTGGAAGGAAAGTCTCACACCACAGCTGGAAAGAAATCATAACAGTTATTGTTATTAGGACTTGGGGTTAGAAATAAAGAAAGCCCATTTTCCAAGTTAGTCTCAGGATCCCCCACATGCACGGTTTGCCCATAAATATATATAAATATATATATGTGTGTGTGTGTGTATATGTATATATATATAAAAGCATCAATAACAAGCAAATTGCCATACAGATAAGGTGTAGTCAAAACACTTTGCTACTGTATAGTTTGATCCAGAGACACATTTTGAATTCAATTCAAGTGGTCACAAGTTGTTCGTGTTTCTGCGGAGAAGTTCAGCATTATGTCTTCAGGAAGTCTCACTACTGAAAGGCTTAATAAATTCATAGTCTGAACTCATGCTGAATAAAATACTAAACAAATTGTTCTTTCCACAGATAAACTAGAGTTGGCTGGTCTGCTCTTGTCTAAGTAAATTTGCAGAAGTGACTTCCTTTTTTTTCTTATATCTTCTTAACTGAAGAAGAAACACTTGAGATTTTAGATAGTCATAGAATCATCCAGGGCAGGACTGAAAACTGAGCTTTAATTGTAGTTGACTGAGTTAACTGAGACTGCCATTTATTGAATAAAGTCATTTAGAATCAGTGTGACACAAAATACTTGAACAACTTGCCAGTACCAGCCTTACACAAGTACAATATTTTTTGTCAGAGTTAGTTCTTCCAAGAGCAGTTAGTGTTTGGTGGGGATGGCTTTTTCTTGGCACGTAGAAAGACTTATAGCAGCAATCATTAAACAATACATTGATGGTCATTTGGTGTGTTCATAGTACTTAGGCTTTGAGGAAATACAAGAAATTCCTTTTTTAAAAAAAAAAAAGTCTGCTCCTTAATTACACTATTTGTTACATTTCTAGTTCACTGAATATGTCCTTGTTTTTGCATTAATAAAGAGCTAAGAGAAGTACGATTAACCTTCTCTAAAACATTCATGGGCAACAACCACTTTTTATGCTTCTACCTCTCTTCTCTTGCTACTTTAGTTCTTCCATGTGAAGGAGTCCCCATATGACCTTCTTTGGTGGTCCTCCAGCTGATTTAATCCCTCTTTTCAGAACCTCTTCCATTTCTCTCTCTTCTTCTTTTTTTTTTTTTTCTTCCTCCCAGTAGATAATCAAAATTGAACAGGATTCCCTCTGAGAATACAATCTTCATATTATCTCAATGCATTTAAATAGTTTCAATATAATTTCCTGTATCATTTATGTTTCACAGTCTTGGGATTTAGAGTGAGAATATCTTTTGAACAATATGACCTCACTGTCTTTATTCCTTCTGGTTTCTTCTCCCCTCAACAGACCTTTATCAAACTGTTCTGCCAGTTCATCCCACCTCCACCTAATTTTGCCAGTTGCTTCTAAAATTCATTACTACTTTCTCTGGTGACTAATCTGAATATACTGCTCCCATCTGTTTCTGTGATATGACATGACTATGATGAGCAATAACATTTCTATAGTCTTTTGGTGTTAAATTTCCTTTCGGGATAGGTAATCTAATGCTAGTGTGTGACATGACAGATGAGGTGTGGCCACAAGAGCTGTGGCCAGCAGGTTGAGGGAGGTGATTCTCCCCCTCTCATTCTGCCTTTGTGGGGAGAATCCCACCTGGAGTTCTGCATCCAGCTCTGGAGCCTCTAGCATGAGAAAGACATGAATCTGTTGGAGTGGGTCCAGAAGAGGCCATGAAGATGATCGAAGGACTGGATCACTTCTCCTACAAAGACAGGCTGAGCGAGTTGGGGTTGTTCAGCACAGAGAGGAGAAGGCTCTGGAGGTCCTCTTTGTAGTTTTCCAGTACTGCAAGGGGAACTCATGATAAACAGGTTGGACCCAGGTGGTATTAAACCCACACCACTCCATGGTTCTATAATGGGGAGAAAGAAGACTGGGAGATGTTCACTCTTTCAGGAGAAAAAGGAGATGCTAAAAGTCTTCTAAGAAATTTCTACATATAGTAAGTTTAAGATGAAGGAAAGGGAACAATGTTTTCTGCACAATATATAGTTAGTCTGTGGAACTCCTTAAAGAATAGCTTAAGAATAAATTGTTTCAGAGAGATCTAGGCCATATCCAGTGTCCATGGGCATGATGATCTGAGTCTTTGTCTCAAGATGACAATATAAGCTGTTTTTAGGAGATGAGATTGCACAGGTGAGGAAGGGTGGTGCTATGCTTACCCTAAAGACACCACACCGGGTTGGACCAGCCTTTGATTTGAATGACTGGGGCTACTTATTTGTTTTCCCATACAGAACATGGACATTTCTATTATTTTTCTGTATTTTGGCCACTGTCTTCAAAACGGAAGAATGATGTAATGAAAATTCCCTTAAAATCTTACAGTTGGAATGTGAGCACAAAGGCAGTGGAGACAGCTATCTACTGCTGTATGAAACAAACAAAAAAAACAAGCCATGAGAATTAGACATCTAAGGCAACAATTTATTTCCTGACTTACACATAATGTAGAAAATCCTCTGAGTCATAAAGATGCCACCAAATTTGCAGCTTTACAGACTGCTCAGGATGTGCCACCTGTCCTCAGATCTGGAGTACAGATGAGCTTTGCATTAACACGAAGATAACAGAAAAAAATCTTTACATGAGGTAGGATATTTTTGCATTGCCATAAGGACTGTACATTCAGATATGAATGTGCAGTGAAGGACACAGGCTGTACGCAGTTTTCATACATTCATGTATGAAAGTGCTTTCATTTAATTTGCTAGCCTATAGACAATTTCCAACTGACTGTATCAAGGAAAGTTTTAGCACACACACATCTCTTCCTATCTTCTTTCCCCAAAGAAATCAATTTAAGTGAATGCTGAAATGAATAATTTCGTTGGGGAAATCATTCTAACTGCTAGAAGTTAATCTAGGTATACCTCTAATTTAATTCTTAGAGTGACAGAAAACCTAGTTACATTATTTAATGTAAACTAATAGTTTCTTGTAACCATAGGGATAGAATGGGATAACAATGAATATCATACAAATAATTATTACAGTCTGTATGCCTAAATCAATGCAACCTATTCTTAGCATAGCTAAAGCTATAAAATTACAAAATACCAGAGATACGAGGCAGAGATGAGTCAGGGATTTTCAGGTGCAAAATGTGTGAAGGAACACTAGGGGTGCCCCCTAACCAATAAATGTAATCAACAGAAAATTAAATTATTGTATTTCATTTTTGTTTGTAGACACCCTTTTATTGGTGAGGGTAATAAAAGAGGCGTCTGGCATTCGAGTGTATTTCCCACCAAAAGGCGTCTAAACTTCCCGAAACTCAGCTATGGAGCCTGAATAGATCAGATTGGATCTCTGCTCTAATAGCTCATCTCTCTTCTGCTGTCTTATGATGTCATATTTAGAATTCAATTACTATTTTTATTTTTCATTCTGCATGATCACGATCATCATACTCACCATGACTTTGCTGTGCCACTGCACATGCTGCATTATTCCGTATTATGTGATTAAATAAAATCGTTTTCCTATGTTGTCATGAAACCCCTGTTTTTATGGGCAGGTTCTTTCTCTTCTGATTTTTCAGCTAACATCTGTCCAGGTGCTCTGCTGTGGTATGTGTGAAAGTATTCCAACAGATAGGTTAAGGCTGAATTTTAGGAGAAAGAAATGTGCCCACTGAGAGCTCTAGGCTCTGGTGGATCAGGCATTAAGGTGTGGACCAGGGGAACAACTCATTAGGCCCAGAAGAGGTATCCTTCACTGTAAGAAGCTCTAAGTCTGCATGGACATGCCTGCCTTGCCTAAAGCCACTAAACTCTGCCACAGAGTGTAGGTCTTAAACAAGCAAACAAAAGCTCTGCAAGAAGTAGCTATAGGTGCTATCAAATTCTAATGATTGCTGCGCCTAATAGGGCACTTTGTTCTGAATACTTCTGTGTCTGCTGAGCCCAGGCATTTTGCATTCTCTAAATTGAATTATTTTCTTAATATTTATGAGGCTGGACTGTGATAATTCTTCGTTGTACAGTTGGGAAGGAACAGGCTGGGCAATTTACCTAAGATCAAAGTAGGCTGATGGTGGGGAGAAAGGACAAAGATTCAAACCCACATCTCAAACATTACGCTACAACTTAATGCATACAGACTTTTCTTTTTCCCTGTTAGAAGATATCACTTCCCTCCCTCCCTTTAGGACAGTCTGAATTTTATTTTACATTTAAAATTAAGCTTGACCTTTCACATTACACTGGAAAAACATGAATCCTCTTCAATTTACAGCACTTATCTTCTCAGGGCAGAATGAATGTTTTTTAGAATTTACAAGTAAGCCATTAATTAGTTTAGGACTGAAAATTAATTTTAAGTTATGTCTTTTAAGAAATTTAGCATCTGCACTACTATTTCTTTTTTTTGTCCTGAAGGTTCTTAGTTCTCTTAGAGAGTAACAAAACCTCTTCAAGCTATTCACACCATTAAAAATAATTGAAAGTGTGTGTGGAAGTTATACTTGAGGAGGAAATTAGTTTGCAATTAAGTGAAATTATTGATGATAATTTCTTGACTGTGTAATGATGGGTTTTAGGAAATACATAATGTCTCAGTAATGTTTTATTTTTTACCCTTAAGTTAGTCTCAGACTTAAAACTATCTTAGCTTTATTTGTGTGGTAATTGGCGCTCAGGGGGCAATTTGAAGTGCATCATCCAGTTGGATTTGCTCCAGGTCCTTCTGTCTCTCCCAGAAATGATCACAGTACTTATTTTGAGGTTTGGAGTAAAGGTGGACTCATCTGCATAATAATCCCTCCTGCCCTTTCTTCCCCCAAGCAGCCCTGGGATGCAAAGCCCCAAGTTCTGCTGGAAGAAAACATGGGCTGGATTTATTTCAAGTACCTTAACAAGAACATATTCTGCTCCTTTGTAAGCATAAATTTACAAAGGCTGGCGGTTCCCAATGAAAAGCTGCAAGGAGTGAGGAGTCTTCTACTGTCTAGGAGATACAAGTTGAGGGAAAGCAGGAGCTGCTGCTCACTTGTTTCCCCCAACACCACAGAAACATTTTCCCAGGACATAGAGGCTATTAAGTGCACATATTTTCTTTGAGATTTGCAGGTTCAGTTGGTTGGCATGGCTGATGCACAGTAATTTCTGCAAGTGGTTCTGAGTACTGACAGCTATTTCCAAAATCACACTGTAACCTTTCCCTCCTTACCCAAAAGACTGGTTTCAACTGGGTCAAGAGGAGGTGGCTTCTAACAGAAGTTTGAAATTTGGGTTTTTTTCCCTTTCGTATACATGAAATGCTCCAGAGTCACGGCTCACCTCCCTGTTAAAGGCCAGTAAAAATGAAGGCCCTCCTTGTTCTCAGCACAGACATTTTTTATAAGACCCACATCCCCTTGCAGCTATGCTGTGTGTCACAAAATGTCAGTTACAGCCTCTCTGACTGTTAGCTGCATTATCCTTACAGCAGTAGAGTACTTAAGGTACCACTGTGCAAAGCATCTCCAAAGCTTTCACAGATCATTGTGCCCGTGTGCTCTCTATGCATGTTAGGAATGATAGAGCACTGAAAATGGAGATAATTTGTATCTTTATCCCAAAAGGCTGTGCCAGTGACAGTAACACATTTGGGAGCTTTACAGTAGAGCTGAACCTTTCACTGAGAGAACACAACTTTACATCAGAAGTCTTTGGGCTAAGGGAAGACTTGTCACAAGTCAGAAAATGCTGTTCTTGCCAGTATAATATAATAATGGTAACAAGTGGAGTGTCTATACTGTGAGGGTGGAACACAGATCAAGGCTAGCTTAATTATTCCATGCAGACTAAGCAATTTTGCCTCAGCCCTCTCCAAAGACAGGTATGGAAGCTCATTATGACAGGAAAAAAGATTTTGAAGGCCAGGGAAATAGAAATTGCTGTATTCAGAATGTACAGGAAGCCCTAAGGTTTCGGTGAATGTATGGGGTGGTCAGATGTTCACCATCCCACTGTACCGGGGAAGGACTCTGATTCACCCTGAAACTGAGGGGTGCTGTGACTTGTGGCTTTCAATTTGACCACATAAAGCAAAATAATCTATCTCCAGACAAAAGAAAACAGATTCTGAATTTAGGGAGCTAATCTCTGGTGCGCCGACAGGAGATATACAGATAAATAACAGATTAGTGGAGAAACTCGCTTGAGACTAAATGTAGGATGGATGGTTGCATCAAGTATATCATACACTGTCTTATCTAGATTCCTGTCACACCTGTAAGCACAGTACTTCAAGAAGACTGCAATTGATGGCTTCAAACCTACAAGTGTGCTGTCAGCTTGTAGCTTCCCTATGCATATGCAGTGCTAAGGAAGGAATTTTCTAAAGTTTCACTTTATTTCAAACCAGCAAAACAGTCTGGTTTAAGAAATAAATGCCCATGACAAAATGGTGAAGAAGCAAGTCAGTTGAAAGTGATATATAAAATGAATTCCAAAATTAGGGCTTCAGCTTTAGTGAAAAGTTGTCAAAATGCTCTGAAATTGATCTTGGTTGATGCACTCCTATTTCCCCAAAATCTGAATTACTTTTCAGTGAGTGAAAACAGTTTCTAATGAATCCAATGAAAAACTTCTGACAGGCTGTTTCCCTAGAACCGTATAATTTCATGCTATATTCTTGGTCCAACAGTGACACATTGGAACTTATGACATTGGATGGAAAGCATCACTTTTGCCAATGAAAGGTCTTTGGGCATTGTGTTGTATTTTTACATGGCTCTTGTGTTAGTACTAAGGATTCATACTTGCAAGAAGGCTAAAAGTACACCTTTGAAACAAATAAAGAAGCCTGACAAAGAAAGAAATCCAAAAGGTGATCTGAGAGCCTTTTAGAGCATTCAGAAAACCTATAAATATGTTTAGGCCTGCAACTAAACGGTGATAGTCAGCAACACTGGTTGAGCTTTTTCACCTTTAGTTTTAGGTATCTGATATCTTTAGCACCTACCTATTCCATTTTACACATTAAATATTTTGCCACAAAAAGGCCAAGTTATGAATGCCCACCATGGTGGCTCTTGAATGTGAACCAGTTCAGAGTTTAGAGCTAGATATCATGATCTATATCTACCTCAGGAAGATGGTAAAAAAAAAAAATTGGTTTAGAAGAACAAAGCAAAAAGCAAAGGCAGTTGCCCTGTTGGTACAGCTGAACTCACATCTGACTTGCCCTGAAACCTCATAGTTGGTACAAATCTGAAGTAGAGTCAGTTCTGGCTTTACACAGCTAAGTCTGATAAAAGCTTACAAAAGCCAGCAGGCCATAGGCATTCTCCAGTATTAATATCACAAAAACAACATGGAGAAAAATTCTGGTCCTAGAAACAGACAGCCATTTGTTCATCTCTTCTGTACTTTCCAACCCTTATAGGGTATTCCTAATAAAAGCATGGGAGGTATATTTCTTAGTTTTGTGTAGGGATTTTGACATTTTCCAGATTATTTTCTCATCTAGAGTAAATCAGTCTAGTTGCCCTAGCTTCATTATTACATGCAGAGGCAGAAAAGAGTCTTTTGATTCTTTATAGGAGAAGATAAAACTTTCTGTGTATGCTGGAATGTAAACATTTGATCATATGGAAATGAGGAAGTACATGCTCCAAAACTAAATGTACTCTATGCCAACAGAAAGAATCACAGCCGGTGTCATTAACAGTTGATGCTCAGTTTGGTGTCCTCAAGTAATCTAGCGAGGTATGTATCTGGCTTTAGGGGTGCTTGCTTAAAAGCACCTCAGATGACTGCTTTGCATAGGAGGGGCAGAAGATGGTTAAAAACTATTCAGAAAACTCAACAGAAAAGAATAACTCCTGCAGAAGTGGATGGAGCCTTCCTTTTCCCATTATTGCAGACCTGAGCCTTACCAATGAAACAACATCTCTTTCTCTTAGCTGGATCTGTAGTTTTCTAGCAGATCAGTCTGCATGTCAGGGTCTGTAGTTGGCAAAAGAACCATCAATACATAGTGAGGGAAATTTTTTAAAACACAGATAGATATTTAACTCAATATCAGTATTACGAAAAAAGTTGATGCTGGTGGGGAGAGTCTACTAAAACAGGTGGCTTCACAGTAAAGCAAACTGCAATAAGTTCATGCAAAATTATAGTTCTAAGCCATTGGGTTGATGGTGAAAAGAATAAAATTAGGTACTTGAAGTAAATAATTTTCCTCTCTGAGCTGTGAGAAGCAAATTTTAGATTTAACTGATAAACAATGCCAGTAGGAGTGTTACTATTTTTCGGAGATGTTAAGTTCGGTTCAAGGCTCTAAGTGCAAGGGCTGGGTTAGTAATTGATGCATGTAGAAAATGTTCATCTTGTAAATCTTTCATTGACAATAATGAGGAACAGTAGTTTGTACTCACCCCAAGGCCTCCCTAGGAAGGTCTCAAGGATCCTCGACAATCAATAATTAAGTCTAGTAGCAGCCTCTGCACTGCTTATGAACTTTACTAGCTTGGAGAGAAGGGAACTGAGATAAAAGACAACTTTCTTCCCAAACTTCTCCTTCTCCATCCCATCTCTCCTGCTATGTTGAAAGGATGCTAGAAAAGGGCATATTGTCAGAGGGTACTATGGATATTAATTTGAAGGAGTAGCATAGGACAGAGAATTGCTCTCATTTGACCAGATGGAGATTTGTGTGTATGAGCTGATCATTTAGACTTAGTACTGGAGAAATGTGCTTCTAGATCTATACTGGTTTTGGCTGCAACATAGTTAATTTTCTTCCTAGTAGCTGATATAGTAGTGTGGTTCGGATTTGGTATGAAAATAATGTTGATAACACACTGAAGTTTTCATTGTTGCTAAGCTGTGTTTCTACTAAGTCAAAGACTTCTCAACTTCTCATGCCCTGCCAGTGAAAAGGCTGGCAGGGCACAAGAAGCTGGGAGGGGACAGAGCCAGGACAGCTGACCCAGACCGGTCAAAGGAATATTCCATTCCATACGATGTCACTCTCTGTATATAAACAGGAGAAAGCTGGTTGTGCATCACTGCGTGGGATCTGCTTGGGCATTGGTCAGTGAGTGGTGACCAATTGCATTGTTCATCACTTGTTTTGCATGTTCTAATTCTTTCATCATTATTATTAGCAGTATTATAATTATTATTTTCTTCCCCTTCCATCCCACTAAACTGTCATTATCTCAACCCACAGGTTTTCTCACTTTTACTCTTCCAGTTCTCTCCCTTATCCTGCTGGGGTGGGGGAGTGAGAGAGTGGCTGTGGGGCTTCATTTCTGGCTAAGCCAGCAAGCCCATCATATAAACTCAACAGAAACTGGACATTTGAAATAGGTTAGATGAATGAAAGGCTAAAAGTGAATGTTTCTCTTCACTAATATATCTAGATAAAAACCATAGATATCTAACTTTTACACATATCACATGAAGCAAGACAACTTCCACATACTAAACTCCTTTTATCTTGAAAGCTGTTATTGTTGCCACTAGGCCTTAGTGGACCTCAAACTAACTCTATCTTACATTACCAGAAAAGAAGAAGATGAAAAAAATACTGAAACCTGGACTAGAGTTTTCTAAAAGTGGGTTGCTGGGAACTTATTCTTGGCCCCACTGACACCATAGGAAGTTCTGGCACTGACCTTGGTGGGGTGATCAATTCTCAATGTCTCTGGAGACAGAGTGGGTGCTCAGCTCTATTTAATCTAGATATATCTAATCTAGACCAGTCTAGCACAGCATATTGCCATCTAGCCATTGCCAAAGGGAAGTTCCATTATACACAGAAGAGACATGCAAATTTTATTTTTCACTTGAAAAATAATAGACAGAAATGTCTTACTCCAAGACCAGTCCAGGTCCCCTCCCAACTCTGACATTGCCTGTTATTATCAATCCTTTTGATATTTTCCAACACTCAGTTTACCTGCCCCTGCTGAACCGTAATTAGTTTAGAAGAAAAATGGTAATTAAACCTTTTTATAATTTTAAAATAGCTTTTTTTCAGCTCTAATGAAGAACATAAAGCTTATAGGAGATTTGATAAACAAAAATCCATCAACACTTTACTTGACTCAAGAGTGTCAGCGTGGTTTTCATGGGTCACTTCCTGAGTCCAACAAGTCTAGTATTTTGGCATGGCCAGTCATTAATGTTTCATTGTAGTCTCTAAAAGCTGGGAAAGGGCTTATCCTCTGATTCATGATGGCTTTAATGCCTTGTATGTTGGGGTTTTTTTTCTAACACTTGACCTCACTTTCACCATTTTTTTCCCTTCTTGTTCACATTATACATAGCAGTAGCAGTTCAGGGAGTTGCTGTCATCCTTGTTTTGCAGGTGGAGACTTTGAAACACAGTTATAAAAAGAGAGCAACAGCACTGAGAATAGGCACAAAGACTCCTCAATCACTTCTGTTCCCAGTTAGTCCAACAGCCCCATAAAATGTGCAGAGGGGACTTAATTTAAGTTTACAAAAATTAAGGAACTTGCAAAAAAGAAGGCACTTAATTGACATGGGAGAATTTATCAAAATTTTTTCAGTAACTAATAGCAGTTAGAGGCTGCAGGATATGAATATCTCAGAACACTTGACTTTTCCTTTAATTCATTTCCATCTCAGATGCTAATTTGAAGTGATAATATTAATTTAAAAATGGAAGGAACCTTAAGAATAAAAAAAATGCAGACAAAGCATGAACATTGTCAAAAGAAATAATGTTACTTTCTAATTTTAGTCTTCAGCAGGAAGCGAGGGAAAGATGTCATTGCAGGTATCAGGACAGAGAGCAAAGAGGATGCTCAGACCTCTCCCCTGTGATGTCAAAACCAACAGGAGAATAAAGACAGCAAATGGCAAGTTATATGTGGCTATTCTTTCAATGAATGAGGAGAGGGAGCAAGAAATAAACCATCTTTAAAGTATTCAATCTCCTGTTGTTGCGTGGGTGGAGACAAGAGACCTCTCTTACCTGTTGTCAGATTTTTCATGCCACTCTACCCAGTGAATTTTTAGCAGAAGATGATGCTGTTTTTCCAGTTCTCTTGACCTGAATTACTGTGTTGCCATTTCAGAGAAAACTGTATGGAAAGAACAGCTTTGGTTTCTCATAATTTAGTGAGCCTGTGAGTTTTTAAAAGGAATCTAATGATGGGAGAAGGAAAGAAGAAACAGAGGGAAGAGTAAAGGTAAGAAGAAGAATAAAAAGAGAACATCAAGAAGGAGGATGGGCATCTGACAGGGCTTTTAGGAGGCTGGGAGACAGGTTGTTCTGAAGAAAAACTAGGGAAGTTTTCCATTTTGATACCTTTTTCTTTCTCATTGGTACTATGAATGAAAACATGCTGGAAAGCTTGTGCATAAGCAAGCTGTAGCAAGAGAGGAATGGAGTATGGTGGGCAAGGTATGGATTACCACAGTCCTGAGAGATTGTTGCAAACCCTTCAGTGGGGAAATATCTACCAAATTTAAAAGGTCTCCTCTTTATTTTTCCTTGGAGGCTGTGGTCAAGATCTGCAGCCCAGACGACTCACCCAATCCTAGTCTCAGTACACAAGAAGTTCTGAATGTGTCAGAGAGTTAAGAACCACAGCAGCACAGTGCTGTGTGCCCTTCATCTCCCTGGGACATCTGGGAGCTGAGGCTCACCAGCATCAGCATCCGGGAGAGTTTAAGTCCATTTGAAATAAACCTGCCTGAAAACTTTCCCCTGAGATGCTTAGGGATTCTCCCCAAGGAAGAACAGCTTTTGCAAAAACCTCAAGGTTCTTCTGCATGCTTCTGCAAAGAGCAATCGTTTTCTTGGGAGAGAGGGAGTGAAATGTTGAATAAAGTCATGCTCTATCACCAAAACAAAAGCAATTTTTAAAACTTGTAGCTGTCTTTGGCCGGAAAGGCTTTTATGGGTGTTTACCTTCTTGACAGATGGTAAATACACTGAACAGTTTTATGAGAAATTAAATTCTAAATGTCTACAGATTTAATACTTCTGCTGCTGTTATCAAACTATTATTTCAGGTCAGCTTAATGGAAACTTGATGTGATAAGAGTTTTTTGCTTAAAAAATAGTATCCTTATATTGTTTGAAGGGGTTTTTGGGGGCTTTCTTTAGACTGCTATTCAGCCAGGAATAGTGTTGAGTGAATTTAAATTAAGAGGAAACATACTTGCACAGGATTTAACACAGGGGGGAAAGTAAAAGTTGGGGAGAAATAGATTTAATAACTGCATCTGTATTATTGTTTGTGATTCGACTCTAAAGTTACACTTCTCAGCTCTACAAAAAAAGAGAAAAGAAAAAATAGAAGGAAAGATTGGCAATAAGGCAATGACAGAGCAAGAAAGCAAGATAAACACAATGAGGTACAAGTACAATTTCTTTAAAGAAGACTGCCGATTTAGATAATTTGCAGTCATCTAGGCATTGTGGCTATCAACACAAATATCTTAATTGCTTTCCCACAGGTCTTACACACTAGTGCTTCTTCTTTATCTACTTTTCCTTAAAGGCATCTTGTTGAACCTTTCTTAACCAATTTTCTTTCTACCAGTTTGGAATTTTTTTTACTTTTAAAAGTTACTCAGCTTCCTATAATCGCTTAATCCAGGAATTTTTTTGTTCTTTGTTCAGTTGTTACTGGCAGGGGAGAAGCTCATGTTTGTGTGGTCCATTCCTTAGTCTGAATAAATGAGAATGAATTTTCTACGGGTAAAGTGTTTGTGATTATTATTTTCTCTGCTTGAAGTTGTGAATAAATCACAGAAGGAATCAGCACGTTGATCATGGAACCTTATTTCTTCTGCTGAATAGAGAGCTGAACAGAGAAAAATTTGTTAGTTGTAACAAACCCCCATAGAAGAGAAATAACACTCCAGGGGAAAAGTGCGTTACATAAAATGTGATGAGCTCAAGAGCTCTTTGGGGTTTGGGCCTTGACTGCTGTGTGCTGAGTTTCTCTGAAAAATCTGACTACTCTACTGGGATGAATAAATGCAGAAAGATTTCAAAGGGACGCTGGAAGTTTTATCCTATTTTCGAAATACACTGTGTTTATCCCTTTCTGTCACTGTGCAGTGGAATGCTAAAATTTGCGTGTTCAGTAATGCTGGTTCACAAAGATGTTAACTATTTGTTAGTTTTGTATACGCCTATGAAGAATGTGTGGTTTATACTTGAAAAAAAAATGTGCCAAATGAAATCCCTTTTTTTTCATTCGGTGCATTTTTTGTGAGGAAAAAAACCCCAAGAATGTGAACATATGGCAAAAAAAATTGCCTCATCCTCAAAAAAAAAAAAAGAAATTAATTGAAATTGTTAGTAGAAACACTGCTCCCAGTGTCTTCACTAATAGAAACATTTGTTAAGATTAAACCTTCCCGTCTTAGTCCAACATGATGGAAAAAGTGTAATTACTCTGTTCAGAAATGCCACGGGATTGCTGTTTGGATGTTAGTATAGGCAGGGAAACACAAGGAACTTGTAGAGGGTTCTTGCATATAAATGATGAATCAGAATATGTGTCCTTACAGTGGAACCATCAGAAAAGGCAGAAGCAGGGCCTGACTGGGATAATTGGATTTCTGTTCTGTGAACAAGTGCCTGAGTGCTTGTTAAGAGACAGATGGCAGATGTTAGAATATTGAAAATGGTGTTTTGGCAATGACAGAGTTAGGTTTCCTGCTGGTTGGTACTAACCTAGAAAGGACAATTCTGCTTCAGCATTTCAAGTGAGCTGCATTGCTAATACTACCACCCTCTCCTCTGAACCAGCATTTCTGACCACGCTCTCTCATAGGAGTACTTCCATGTTCAACCTTGTGTTTGAACAAGTTTCAACAAGTAAACAGACTTTGTGTCAAAATTTCAATTTTTCTCAGTATTTTCTGCTTTCATATTTGTCTGTTACTCCTTCTTGATACTTTTTGTTGATTCGTATTTATTTTCTGTTTAAAAATTTAAAAAAAAAAAAGTCAGTTAATTGAAGAAAATAAAAGAAAAAGGGGAGAATGTGATTTTTAAGTGAACATAATGGGGTTTTTTTCAGTGATTGAGAAGACCATAATAGAAAGCCTGATCTTCTTGCTAACAATTTAACTGTGGATACAGAACTGTGTTTGCAGTAGAGTGGTGTTGTGTAGTGCAGTGGAGTAGTTCTTATCCAAGGGGATGATATAATAGCAAAAGAGTGTTTCCATCAAAGCATGTGTTGCCATAAAACTCAGTGCTATCCATGTGAGCACCAGTACATAATAAAAAGTAATGGGTGTATAAAGTATTTAAAACACATCTTGATAGTGAAATGTGTCATGAACAAATATATGGGAAGGTATGTTCAGCTTCACAACAGCTCTGTAATGCGAAATGGGGTGAATTTAGTGGCACATAAAGTCCTGTTGCCAGGAAAGGAAGTGAGGGACACCATGGGCATCTGAAACTTAGGTCCCTAACTCTGGTCCCCAGGGATTCCCAGAGTACATTGGGTTCTGCTTTTGGCACAAGTCAGCTCTGTTAAC
Organism: Ptilonorhynchus violaceus; assembly: GCA_013397565.1. NCBI lineage: Eukaryota > Metazoa > Chordata > Aves > Passeriformes > Ptilonorhynchidae > Ptilonorhynchus > Ptilonorhynchus violaceus. Next base: position 4,774,830 of record VZRJ01013354.1, on the reverse strand, counting down.
CTTTGCAGCTTTACTTTAGCCAGGTGGATGGGAATGCTTTCTTTGTTGTTCTTGATCTGGAGGGCTTGAGCTGGATACCTCAGAGCTCCCATTCTTTCCATAACAACTGGCTTGTGAGGGACCCAGAAACAACCCAAACAAATGGAGCAAAATTGGCACCTCTGTTCTGGAAACAGGATCCCAAAGAACAATGTTTACTGTATGAACAAAGCATCAGAAAAATAAGATTGCTGACCATGTCAGTTGTTACCTAAATTACTTAATAGCAAACTTCCAGACTTGCAATAAACAGAATTTTTGCTGCTTTGAAACAGCTCATAGTCATGTTAAAAGTTTCCTTAATTTTTTCAAGAATTAACGGTACTAAGTTCAAAAATTGTTGAACCATTTTATGGTAAAGAAAACTTCTTTTCAGTCCCAAACCGTGGCAGAGACCAGATGTGTTCTCTTGAGAAATATTTTTCGCCAAACTGTAAACTAGCAAACCAATCCCTCAGAATCCAAGAGTTTCCAGTGTTGAATGACAGTCTTTTTACTTGGTCTCACTAAAAGAAGGCCTGCGGT